>JARLTB010000168.1:277500-325000 GCA_030141615.1 Unio pictorum | reverse complement strand
AATATAAGAGACCTCCAGTACCACCCCCATGTGATCTTTCTACTAACGAGAAGGAACTTATAACAGATCCAGAATATCGAAATTACTAATCCGTGGAACATAACAGATATTGATTATTGAATAATAAGTTTGAATGCACAAGATATCATGGGTTATTAGATGTCATAGATTTATCAGATATAGACAAGGAGAATAAAAATATCAAATTTTCCGGTATCTGAACATGAAAAATAAGTCATCAGTCGTAAAGTTATTTTCCAGTGTTGCACAGCGTTACCACAATGATACAAATCAACAGATCATCGAGTTGACAACATATTTAAAACAGGTTGCATCAGACTTCGAGTTTATCAATACAAATATCGTTGTGTATGTATTTGACTTTGGTCATGATATAAAATATCATACTCCTTCAAGAACATTTGAATAGTTGTTTCTATTATACTACGCGATCACAGAAAACCAATTACGAACATTTGTAATAGCATCACTTTCAACCAATTAAATTTAGGAATCCACAAATGATATCATCGATGAATTATTTCCTTGAACACCTACCGCATGGAGAAAGATAACACCGCAACAGGATACTATACACCGTTACAATAATGATCCATACGGTGGTGGTATACATATATTATCGGGAAAAGTAAATAAAACGTCGATGATCGCAGTCAATCTTGTATGTGATGGATGTTATCAGGCAAACACAGAAATATCAAATCAGGCACAGTAGAGATATATTATGTAGATATTTACCCCTCAAATAAACGTCCCCTTTAATCCGATATATGTCCGATGTCATAATTCACTACTGTCAAGAATACATTTCAAAGGTACGGACAAGATCGGTAGAGAATTGATTTAACCTGAGAAAGTCTACAACTGAATTTCTGCATAAAATCTTCGTGACATTTCTCTCACATCTTCCTGGCGTTTATGCGCACAGAGTGCTCTATTTAATTTGGTCGTCATATCATAACCCTAAAAAGGGGCTAATGATATGAATGTTAGACATGGGTGAGTGCGAATAGACACATCACGCACTCAACCTACCAACCTATCGAAAGTACGTACCTTGCTAAGGGTGCAATGGCACCATTAATGACTAGAGAGAATTGGTTCTATCATGTTGTCATGATAGAGGTGTCCGGCGGAGGAAAAGGGGGAAAAGGTCCCGGAAGGTGGCGGCACTGAGGTTATGGATGTTGCACGAGCACTGTAGACAGCCTTGAAACGCCCTAGCCGTACTTATTCCAAATTCAATCCAGTTTTTCTAGTGGGTTTTCCTATGCCAAATATGTGTAAGCCACCGATGCAATTCATCAAATGGTAGAGTTAAAGAATTAAATTACGTTCCTATCTATGCCAATCTTCTAGTACAAAAGTGCACATATTATATGTCCCTAACAAATTCTTTTGCTGATATGACTAAACGTCATTTGAAAGGTAGCCACTGTCAGAGAGGATTAGATTGTTAATTTTGAGCGGTCAATGAGGGTTCCCGTAACCAAGTGGAAGAACCTATTAAGGCAATGAAAGACAGTAGCCCTAAAAATGACTTTTTTTTGAGAATCCCATGATCACTTTTTAATGATAGATTATCCCTCTGCTCCTGTGGTTGGTCCCTTTATTCTTCTTGAGTGTCTTGTTTGATCCTGTACTCACTCGATGATTCCCTGTATACATCTTAGGTGTCTTGTTTTGGATTCTCACTCTAAACATCCTTGCTCCCTCGTCAATTTGCTTCCGTATTTTTCCCTATCAATTTGTAATTCTTTGTGCTGTTTTGTGTAGAATATATAACCCATTTGACAACTATTTGTATTGTTAGTTAATGTATGATATTATTAAGTTACTGCAAGGTCTGATAGTTTTGGGGTTAACTATCTTTATAGTGTATGAATTTGAGGTCATTTTCTAAATTAGCATATTTTTGGTTGCAAACTTGTGTTGCTGGGCCTGATAGTCTTGGGTTTGAGACTACCTTATAAGATCTAATTTGGGGTCATAACCTATGCATATATGATGAGGTTTTTAGTTGCAACATTGGGTCGCTGGACCTGATAGTCTTGGTTTTGACACTACCACATACACTCTAGTTGGGACCATAGTTAGGGGCGCGTGTTAGTGGTTATACTTTACCACAGCGGTATCGCCTTTTTTTGGGGCCTATAATACCTTCGTAATATTAAACTCAGTTATGAGATGTTGTCAATGGGGTTATATAGAAGGAAGAATTTAGAAGCATAAGAGAAGAAAAGAGGTAAGACAGTTGCCTTATTGATTGTATAACTGGTAGTTAATATAGCTTTTGATGTTTATACCTTATGTATTTCTTTTATTTTAGGTTTATTTTTATTGTTCCATGTTATTTTACCATTCCATTAGGTTGGGCTGCTCTGGAGCCGCTATGGGTACGTAATACCCAGCGTAGTGTAGGTTATTGTACGGTTAGTGTCACTATATATGGACGGGTCAAGTCCAGAATTACTATAATAAATATAATTATGGAAGTTTCGACAGTGACACTGATTGCACGGTTAGTGTCACTGGCGAAACTTCCATAATTGTATTTATTATACTAATTCTGGAAATGACCCGTCCATATATATCTATATCTATATCTATATCTATCTATCTATCTATCTATCTATCTATCTATCTATCTATCTATCTATCTATCTATCTATCTATCTATCTATCTATCTATCTATCTATCTATCTATCTGTCTGTCTGTCTGTCTGTATATATATATATATATATATATATATATATATATATATATATATATATATATATATATATATGATTCCGGTAGCTTATATATATATATATATATATATATATATATATATATATATGATTCCGGTAGCTTTGCCACCAATGATATCACGTATTAATGCTCGTTACATGCAATTTCAAATTTAATGCAATGAGGGAGGATACATTTACATTTCTCACCTGATGGCGGAACGGTGGCAAAACTTCCGGAATTATATATATTTATATATATATATATATATATATATATATATATATATATATATATATATATATATATATATATATATATATATATATATATATATATATATCGGTGTGTGGTTCCGGTAGTTTTGCAACCACTCCACCCACCCGCATCAGGTGTGAAAAACAGATTCTCACTTTACAAACTCAGAGTAACGGTCAAACTTTCACTTTCGACACAGGGTTACTACTTTCACTTTTTACGCACGGGCACTATTTTCACCTTCTGTAATCCTTTTTAGTTGTCTTTAACGTGTTTTGATCGTTGTCTTGGGCCGAATTCGTTTGATAGTTCTAATCCAACTTTTTTTACTGCCTTTACAGAGAAGCACCATTATCTTTAATTCTATATGATCTTCTAATACAGCAGACACAGCTTGTTAGATTTCCTTAATATATTTATATTCTGATGGGAAAGGATATCTATCCCCAGATTTAAGCTCTTGCAAGTAACTGAACTCAGAAAGAATTGTTTAATGTTTTACTTTCTCAGATAAATGTATTCGTTGATCTTTTAAATAGTTAATAGCAGAACTAATATCTTTAATACGTTAATGTTTTCATAATTCATTTTAATCACACACACACACACACACACACACACACACACATATATATTAGCACCAAAAAAAGCACAGTAGTAGAGCGGTTTTATCTCATGCGAAGGATCCGTCACACAATGTCTATCTTATGACCAGACATTCTTTTGATTTCTGTATGGGGCATCTTTCTCTATGATTCGTCACACAAGGTCTATTTTATGTCCAGGCATTCTTGGAATGCTGTATGGGACATCGTTGTCTAGGATCCGTTAGACAATCCCTTTCTTATGGCCCGACATACTGGGTTTTTGGTCTTTCTGAATTTTGTATGGGGCATCGTTCTTATGGCTCGACATTCTTTTTTTTTTTTAATGCTGTGTGGAGCGTCCTTTCTAAAGATCCATCATACAAAGCCTTTCTTATGGCTTGACTTTCTTTGAATGATGTATGGGGCATCCGTGGTCACTAGAGATTGAGAACTCACGATGCTACTGTTTATGGTATGGGGCCAAACTAGCGAATGTTCTAAACGAAACAATTGCTTTTAGAATATTCAGAAGGTTGTTTATGCATTTCAATTTCACACACACTCCCCCAAAATCAACCCTGGGAGAGTGCAAAAATGCACCCACCATGTGGTGACATGGCGGAAGTGAGTGGTTTACTGCTTAAGGTTGCGGATAAAGGCCTCAATAGTCAACTAAGGATAATGTTTCTGATATATATATATATTTAAATGGATGTTGTTAACAAATACAGCTATGATAATGTGTTGGATTGTTTCCGCATAATTGGCTAAAACAGTTTGTAGATTACTACTAGGAAATCACTGTTGATCATAGAGTGCTTGAGCCACAAATAAGAAAGAGCTTAAGAAATTAATCAGATTACAACCAAAAAACATTCAGCGCGGAATAATGCATGAAATAATTTAAGAAACTTCCATATTTAATTTTTCGGATAAATAAAGACCCAACGATTTAATAGTGACAAGTAGAAATAAAGTTCGTTATAAACTTCAGAATCAGATACATAAGGAAAGGTATACATAATTTCCTGTACCGTTTGTTATAAACCAGCTGATACTCGACGACAGAATATTGAAGTCGATATACCAGGACCTTTGACAGAGTCACGGAAGAAACATAATCTAGTATTAAACGATATAATTCTAGTTCCTATCAGCACTATCGATGATGCATTTAAAGACCTAACTGCATGGACGAAAGGATAAGCAATCACAATTAACTCATCTCCGGTTTTAACTATTTCGGATACAGTTATTTAGATTATTGATGATTGTATCGAGTGGTCAAGCATAGTCTGCTGGCAGTATCACGAGTTAGAAGAATAACTCAGCTGTGGAGGGTTATTGTTAATTTTACTGACACCAACAACGAAATTGTTAACGATGATATAGTAAGACAGATATAATCTCGACTTTGATATTGATGATGAATTTGAAATGATGCTGAAATAACAACAGAATAATCATTGTGCGAGCTGTGACACAATAATGCTATAGCAGTATTCGGATAAATATCCAAGACAATTTACCGTAAATATAAAAGATAGTAGTCGTGGTCATACACGAGAAAATACGATGTTGACTTGTCTTCAGTGTAATCGACGTAGGGGTGCTGTCAACACTGTTGCTAGTTAAGTGATCGTGGTGACAATTGCGTATCGTCGGAAATTATTTGTAATTGTTCACTTTTAAATCCTCGTTGATGAGCAGTTGGATTTAATCTCTATATTGCGGGTCTTCCTGTTGATCTTACCATGCTATACATCTTATTTGTTGTAATACTGCAGATATTATCAGTCGCTCTTTTTTACCACCATCAGGTTCACCCGGTTCAAATAAGTATCTGAAAGTAGCATAATCTAATACTGTTGTTTCGAAAAAGCATGTTGTTGTACGGATATATATTTTTTGAGATCGCGTCAATAGGTTTCATGTTGTTTGTGCGAATATTTTTATCATTTAATGCAGTTATTTGGATTGGTGATCGTGCAACCCATTCATGCGATTTTTTATCCTGAATCATTTTTTTTGCATATTCATAGCAACATAAGCGCTCAGAAATTGTTCTAGTAAATCGTTCAACAATTGCTTGATCTCGATGAATTGCAATATGTCTTCGTCCGATTTTGACATTATGATTTTCATCAGCGATGATACTACACCCCGAAATTCCTTGTATGGATCGAAATGTAATAGTTGTGGCCATCATAGCCCACCTCGCTGATACATTCGTTTAAACGCAGAAGCTACTTCTGCTGCTGTTCTGTTGAAAATGGTTCAGCTACTTTGTATCTTCTTGCAACATCACATACAGTTAGAGTGATATCATTTGACATCTTCTTATTTTGACAGTATCATGTGGTAAAAATATAATATCACCCTGATGAACTTTCGTATGAACACTGCTATTAAAATTCTCATATTCGATTATTTTAGGCGGTGGTAGATACATTTGCCAAACTGCCTATCGTGATAGCCAATTTTCAACAAAGCACTGGTATTATTTGCAGCTTCGGCGAGTATACTAATCGCATCTCTGTCTCTCCAGTATTCTCGTGGACTATAATATATGGATTTCATCGTATTAATTAGCAGCCACTAATACAAGTTGACCTTACAGTGCAGATCTTTCTAACCAGTTTGATAATGTTTCCTTGAACTATTTATTTTTTATGTAATTTTACTTTTACTTTTGTTAGACACATCATGAGCGTGTCAAGCTCGCTCAGTTTCATTTATCGGATATTCACCTGGTCTTGGTTGATCTTGAGTATCAAGTCAGATATAAAGTCTGGTCCAAGGGCCGTAGTAGTTATACCCTTAAAGATGTTTTTTTCTCTTGGTTATTTGGCCCATGGAGTCCCCGGTAATATCGATTATTTTGCTGCAATATCACTCTCTCGTATTGTTTTTAAAATCTGATTTGTCACATGACTGTGTCATGGCGATAAATTAAAATTGTGTTGTACCATGTTGTTCACACCTACGAGTAAGTGCTGGTCTATTACATCTAGTTGTAATAGCTGTTAATTCATGTGTGGAGGTCCGCACCCTACATTTAACACAATATAGGTCCGTATTATTTAGTATACATCATGGATGTAATTGATTTGTTGGCAACAAGAAAACGAAAATCTGTTCAAGACCATGCAGCGCTACCAACTTATTTCAGAATGATTATCATAGGTCCATATGTAAGGGGAAAGACACAGTTATAACGAAAGACAAATACGTGCAAACAATATATGTAAGACATTTTGTTCTATTGGAAATCGCCTGAAAACATAGGTCTCACACATCTTACATACTACTAAACATCACCCCCCCCCCACACACACACACGCACACACATACACTATTCAATAAATATGTGAACAAAAGCACTACTGAATGAAAGAAAGTCATCCAAATGGAAACATATTTACAAACTCTACAGCTACTACTCATACAAAATAATGATAATATTCATATTATGTGATTATTATTATTATTAATTATTATTATTATTATAATTATCATTATTTTTATTATTATTAAAAACTATTGAAAACACAGTTTGTTTAAAACAGGACATTGATGACTATTTATATGTTTCACGTGACGCCAGTGTAGCATACAATATTAGTCTACGAAATTTCAACTTGATCAAGTAAATTAATGAAAATGTGTAATATATGTATATAGCGATAAATCGAAGTATGAAAAAAAATTTTGGGATAAAAGTGAAATTTGAAAATAACATTATAAGGATGTAAAAAAATTATGCGGAGAAATAAAATCGCATTATTACACACACACATACACACACACACGCAAACACACACACACACACACATATATATATATATATATATATATATATATATATATATATATATATATATATATAATATTTGTTATTATAAGAACATCGGCCACGTTGAGATCACTACCATTATCAATGGTTAAAAGCATACAACCTAAGATTTTCGACTTTTTTGTTCTTGCAAATGCATGATATTATGAAAAAATATAGTAGAAATAATGAGTAATTACAGGTCATTCAGTTTCAAAAAATGTGCAACTATAAGTTTAATCAATGAAAATATAACGATTTTCTGTACGGATTGCTAATTAATTATGCAGAAACGGAATTTACCGATATTCTCCGAAGTCACAGTTTCACGTGACGCGCGTCAACAAATATGGAAGTCGAGGTAAGCATTTGTTTCTCTTTTGATGTAATTATTGCCTGATTCTTCGTATTTCTTCATCTGTCCTTCTCCTTAGTTCTTTATAGTCACCCACAATATATGTATTGCTTATAGATTTCTCATTGATAAATTACAAGAAGTAGGCAAAAAGGTCAATAAGATGGAAAATCCTTACAAAAAGAGGTTCCTTTAAGGAACCATTCTTGAAAGTGATTACTTGTCGTGTTTGTGTTACGTTATAAGATAAACCAAATACAAATATGATAATTTGTATCATTGTAATCAGAACCGCTATTAAAAGGTCTCGCTAAAGCCGCTTCTTAGGTTCAGAATAAAGTTTTTGATTTTCTTGTGCATTTTCATTACCATCTCACGTTCAGGTAACCGATAGTCGATGTGATTTGCGCATTTGTTTGTATATTTACACGTTTGCTTCATTGCATAACACACAAACTAATATTTTCCCACATAACATTTAATGAATTTATTTTTTTTTTTGGATTTTTTTACTACTGACAATTTGTACAAAATTTCTGCAGGATTTCGACCTGGTTGGTTTAGATGAAGTCGTGCTCCATGTTGCACAGAGGTGTAAGCAAGATGTCCTGGTAGCAAAAGAAGATAATGATTACAACCGGGAGAAAAAGCATACTGCTAATAGGCAGTTTATTTTATGGACATGTCATTCCAAGCTGTTGTGTATGGCGTATAATGGATAAATAATTTTGGCCAGTACCATGGCTTTACTCTATCCAATCATATGATGTGTAAATAATATAACTTCTGATGATTTTATGTTATATAAAGCATTTCTTTTGTAGTATGCAGTTTTTCGTTTGCACGAACAAATTTTGTTAAACAATGATTATATGTATGGTTATGTTTTGAAAGCAACTGTGAGGAGACTATTTATTAAAAGCATAGAATGAATTGAAGTTGACTAGCATTGTCCTGGGATGCAAAGGATGTAAAGAACAAAAGTACACTGGTGAACATGATTTTTATCGTGCATATACAGTAACACATTAAGTTAAATGATAAATAACGCATATTCATATTGTGTTGAGAAAGCAAAACTTGTTGCAGTGTTTCATGAATAAGGATTGGCTTGTAAATATCAACAGAACTACAAACACTAGGATACAATTCTATCCAGATACTGCTCATTAATTTAAATAACATGTAAAACAAAATAGCTCTGGAAACAGAATAAGTATTTTAAGACTTAAATGCTAGTTAATGAAAAGCAACCTTGAATGCTTATATCACATATGTGCATCATCAGCCATCTTATTACAACTAAATCAAATATACTTGACACCAATTAAAAGCATCATATTTTCCGTTTTTTAAAATGTGTTCATTTACTATAGAAATAAGTATACCCTTTATATGAATACCCAGATGAATGTACACAACTTGCATACACTGTAAAACTAACTGTTATATATTATGAAATGTACTAAACTTATACAAGTACAAATGTTCATGTACAGACATAACTTTAATTCAAGAGTACAGTCAGGCATAAAAAATATTATTTAAATTATTAAAAAACACCCACCCCAACCCACCTCCGGCTTGCTTTTGTGAGGAATAGAAGTAGTGATAGAGAGATGAAATACTTAGAGCCCCCAGTCAGTGGTGCTGAGAGTTAAATTAATGAATACATAAAATGTGAAAGTCAAATAAACAACTATTTAATATCATTAAATAACAGTCATCTCTCTAATGAAATTCAAATTGAAACCATATCCCTCGTCTTTAAAAAATCGACGAAGTTATGGCCTATTTTATCATCTTATTAATGTAATAGATTTTCCTCCTGTCTTATGTTCCTTCTCGTCTGTATGACCTTTATCTGGACTGGTAGTCCAATGCCCTCCAGTCTGTCTAACTGCTGCCTCCGTTCTTCCTTTTTCTTTGTCTCCCAGAGACTTTAATATGAGAAACTAGTGTACCATTACTATAAAAGATTGATTACAGTCATCCCATATACTAGACAGTTCTATAGAAATTACATTACTGTGTTAGTATCCTATGCTTGGTGTCTATGCGTGTGACATAAGTGATTACCATTTACTCAATGCCAAACTTTAGTACATCACCTAAACAAACTACTGCAGAGAAGCAAATATGGAAATTAAGCCCACCCCCACCCTCATGTATGTCTCCTATTGCATTTCTTTTAAAATTAGGGTAGCTAGACACACACACACACACACACACACACACATACACATACACATATACATACATATATATATATATATATATATATATATATATATATATATATATATATATATATATATATATATATATATATATATATATATATATATATATATACTGAATAGTATATATAATGTACGAAGTACAATGCAAAACTGACTCAGATATAAATATCAAATTCAGGAATGCAGGGGTCATGCTCCCAGGCCAAGAGGAATTGCCCTTTTGATTTTTCAGACGTAAAATGACTGGTTGTACTTTATACCTTCCTTGATGTACCCATTAAGTTCTGGCAGTGTTGTAACACAAGGCAAAGTGTATTTGTGCATTGTTGATACCAACTGGCCTACACAGACAAACAAACTCTTACGTATTCACATGGGTGTTTTAATTGCTAACTGACCATTAACCCTGTTTGCAGCAATATATCACTGCTCGAGTTCATGAAACTGGGCCTACTGTACAGTGATGAAAATATACCAAATTCATTATAAAAATTTTAACTGTGTGATTTTAATTTTTAACATACCTTGAACAATTTTTCAGTCATATTGCTATGATGTTTGCAGTGTGGCATTTTATACTGATATCTAGCACTGAGGCATCATGCCGCAGACATGTAGCATGACATCCCACCCAGTTACATTATCCTGACAGTTGGACGACTAGTCCATACACTAACCTCTTAATGCTGAGCACCAAATAAGGCAGCTGTTAATACCATTTTTATGTGTTTGGTATGACTTGGCCAGGGATCAAGGCCTCCCCAACCTCTTGCATCTGAGATGGATGCTCTTACCACTAGGCCACTGGAACGGTCAACATCAGTATGTAAATAGTAATTTGTTAACACATATAATCAGTGAAGATCATATCTAATTTATTTCTTTTTTTTAAATAAAAAACAGAAGTTAACAGCATTATTTTGTTTTAATAATCTTCAGTTTGAAACTGTACGTGAACCTGTAATGGCAGACATCGCTGCATCTGTGATAAGCCACTTCATTACATTGTATTTTTAAAAAAATGGGGCAAATAAATTCAGCAAAATGTATAATTTGACCAAAACAAAGTCTAAATATTTTGTGTTAGACGATTTAGCCTAAATATTTAATAATGTAGTCAGAAATATGGGGCATTACTATGTTGTGGAATTCGAAACAATGTTGTTAAGCTCAATGCTGTTTTCTGATGTATTTCATTTTCATGAAAAAACATATATATATATATATATATATATATATATATATATATATATATATATATATATATATATATATATATATATATCTATATATATATATATATATAGTAGTGAAGCAAACAATCTTTAAAGCAATGCATATCGTATCTATCAGTATTTAAGCAAATAATAAAATAATAAATATGCAGTCCTAATACTGGATGTTTGCAAAAAAAAGGTGTGTAGCTAAATTAAGATGCACTCACATGGCACAACACATGTTCTTTGATGGGTTTTGTTGGAAAAAGGGTCCAGTTCAGTTACGTATCAAGTTTAATGCTTCAGTGTGCTGTCTTTAGATAGGTACATTAATGACTAGCGTGAGCAATGAAATCAAGATGAAGAGTATGGATTGAAGTCATTTGCTCCAATGTACATTTTTCTTCTTCAAAGTATTCTAGAAATCTTTCTGACTGCAATGTTACACAAAACATTTAGAAAATACAATTATTAATAGGTACTTTATAATGCAATAATACCGACTTGGAATTACATGATTTTAATCTTGTTACTCATATAAAATTAAATGATTTACAATGTATAGTCGCAGCTGTGCTCTTTTTATACATAATATGGCCAAAATACACTGCATTTACCTCAATCTAAACATGCATGTAAGACAGTATAAATGCAATGGGTATGAAAAGTTAGAAAGGACTTATATCGTTTTATTCAAATGCATCTTTTTAAAAGCTTTAAGAACATAATCAACAGTGGTCTGAAAATAAACTGCTATTTTGGAAATCAAACAGATGCTGGACTTTGGCTCATGGTAGTAACTTCAAGAAAGACTTAGTCAAAGTCTATATGGGTCCATGGTAGGAATCATTTCTTACCATACAATCACTAGAATAGTCTCTCCATAACAATGTGATATCAATAGGTGTTACCTGACTAAAAGGCCTAAATCATTTCAACTTAAAATGAGATTTCTGCTTTGTAACAATCTCTTCTGTAGGTGGTGGTGGTATTGGAGCAAGTACATCAGATATTCACCTAAGATCATTTATGTCCAAAACAACTGGCTGGTTCATGCCAATTCCATCATCTAACCTCATTTTAAATATTTTCATAATTATTTCCGGAATATACATGTACTGTTGATCAGCTTTCTTTGGGTTAGCAGACCATCTCTCACTTTCTTGTTGAATGACCATTGGTATCTGACAAGAAAATGCAAACATTTCACTGACAATGTCATTTTATATTTTTTTAATTCTTAAAAGTCCAGATAAAAATTGCATACAATTACATGTAACAAACCATGTCGCTACAGAGGAAACTGTCATAATAGCAAATATGTATCTTATCCATATATCATACAAATGTTTAGATCCTTTACAGAATTTTCTAATTACATTAGACAAATTCTAACCAAAATTGGTTTATGAAATTTATTTTTAAAAATTTCTTCTGTAAAAGATTAAAATGTACCACAAACAGATGGTTTATCAACTTTCAGGTAAAGCATTAATATTTTAACAAAAATGAATTATTACGTTAACAAACAAGAATAAAGTTTATCACCTTATTGTTCCATCTGTATTTACAATCACATCTCTGTCAATATGATTGTTATGATCAATAGCTGCCAACAGATTCCTTGCTCTGAAAGCTGATGGCTTATATGAATGTCTTTTGGAGGCATGCAATAAAATCAAACTTCTGGAATTTTTCCAGTTCTGCTGTACTTCTGAAACAAAGATAAATGACTAAATAAATAAATTGATTCAGATGCAGAGAACTATTTAACATTTATAAATCCTCATAAATCTATTTTGATGAAAATGCCAATGTACAGTAGCATTATACAAGCAGAGAATAATCAACTCATTCCACACCTACAACTTGTTTTTCCTTGTCACCTGAAATAGGGTTAGAGAGCGCATTTGTGGACTAATTTTGAATACATCGAAACACATCTGTTTCCAAGAATTGTTTGCTTAGATATATGCCTAGGTGTGCTAAAAACATCATTCCGCATCTGCATAAGGGTAAAAGTTGGAGTTTTTTCTTCTTCTGACCCATCATTTTCCTCCTATCCACTTTTTTACTTCCAATCCCCAATGTATCCTACTTTTGCAAATGTTCCCCTGTCTGAATATAGCTCAGACCCGTGTGAATTAGACTGCAAGCAAAAAAGTAAAAATATCCAGACACACAATCTGATTTCAACTATGTGTAAAAATCGGGCAAAGCTTGACCCCTCCCTCCCTGTACACATGCATTCTTTTTGTTTTAAACACACGCCATCTGCGTACATGCGATTGCCCTCTTCATTCTGTAGTACAGCCTATATTTAATCCCCACAGAAAAGATCAGGGATTAATACTATTATCTATTTAATATAACAGATAGTTCACCAATGTTGATTGTCTGGCTGCATCAAAGAAATAAGCTGCATAACTTTAAAAGTTTGTCTATTGTCCACTAAAACTCAAATATCAACTAAACCCAGTCAAGCAGGTTACATATTAGACAAATTACTATCGAAGTATATGTGTACATACATTATCAGTAGACCACCAACCCCCATGCACAAGCATATGCATTTTGGTAAACCCTCCTTGCCCTCTCCATGTGTAATGGACAAACCATAACTATGGCCTTAGTGTGGTTTGTATTTATAATACAATGTATTCATTATCTTACTATTGTAACCAGTATATCTTCATTATTTCAATTATGCAACGATACTATATTTAATATGAATTGTAATTACACAATTTTTACTTTTTGATAATACACAGGAAAGAAAGCTTTTGTGGGAGCAACGTTCTAGTTCATAGACAAATCCCACCCACAATTACCAAGACAATACTAGACATTACTTTTAGTTTAGTTACATATATCATGCATGTATCATAATGGTTGTTTTTTAATATACTTAACACAAATAATCCCATTTTATGTATGTATCACAATTTGTTTTGTTAGTATACTTTCTCAAATGGGTTGATAAAACTTTTAGACTTTTCCATCATAACACTTTCCTTCTCCTTAAGTTTTTCAACTTCAGACAAGACTGAATCCCTTAAAATAAAATTATGAAATGTGTAAATACTAATGTTGAACTTGGGAATCTTTAATTTTGTATCAAAAGAAAGTATTATCGTTTATCTTGGTTATTATGATGGGAATGATAATGCTTCAAGAAATAATAATAAAAATAACTGATTTAAAGGGGTCACTAATTTTGTCAAATACTATTCTCCCTTGAGGCCCTTTAACTAAAATACAAACAGCATGATGAGGAACATATCTATAACAAAAAAAGACATATGCCAGCAAACAATTTACAACAAAAATATTATTCTAAATAAAACAAACCATATTTTAACAAAATGTACATTCTTTACCAACTGAAAAATATTAAACTAATATAGAATGATACATTTCCAGGTAATTCCTTAGATGTGCATCTACCAAAATATTTGTAAACAAGTAAATATACATAAATTTTAATAAAATGTAGTAATACTTACACAGATTCCATATTTGAATCTGATGTGGCTGTATCAGACAGAGCAGGATTTTGTATCCTATGAATTGTTGGCCCAGGTGTAGAAGTGGTGGCCATGTCTTCTGTGACATTCTTCTCTGTTTGTGATGTTTTCCTTGCACTGCCATTCAATTCATAAATAATATAGGAAGGGAAAAAATGTTTCATTAGACACAATAATTTTATATACTTTACAAATAATAGTAATCATAAAATATACTTAACTGTATTGCATTACTTTCATTTACAGCCATCACCATTTACATTATGTAGAATTTTTATTTTAAAAAAAAAAACCGTAGTGACTGCTTGCCTCTAAATAAAGTTTTATGGTTGCGTGTGAAAATGAAGATGATCATTAAATACCCTTTGGTAGCCTCAAAAATAGCAGCAGTGGTGTACATGCGGGTTTCACCGATATTGTTGCAGGGCTGTGACATTTTATTTCAAGCTAAATGGAATAATGACAGTTTATATAAAATATTTTTTAAGGGTTTTGATAAAGAGTTAACAATACAGAAATAAAACAGCGGTATAAAAGCTTGACTGTTCATTGCAAAATTGAGACTCACCAGTATCCAGCAAGAATTTGGCGACCTCTGGATTAGTTTTCAGGCTCATAATGGACTTCTTTTTATTCCATCGTTTATGCTGGTCACCAATACATATGCGTGTGCTGCCATAATTTGCCTAGAGAGCTCCCCCCCTTCTTTCAGAATCTAAGTTTTGGTTTCCGATCTAGTTGCGGACACGCTATTATTTTTGTAAACACGTGTTTGCGCATGGCTAAAATTCTTAATCTTCGTAAGAGGTCAACTTAGAGGTTACATGAATATAGACGTGGCAAGTAGCGAATTTTTGTCTGCTAGACAATAATGAAAAAATCGCGTATTTTATCACAAAATTTCCGATACTAGCATGATTTCGGCCTCAGTAACAGCCTGAATCGTAATTTTTCAACTAAATAAGTAAACACGAATTGAAAAAAAGAGATATATAATTTCATTCGTTTTTACTTAGGTTGTATGCCTTTAATTTCAACTATTGGATTGTCTATTCTTGCTATTGTTTCCTTTCATTTAGATTTTAATAATGTATTGGACCTGTCTTTCTTAATTTACATACTAGATATGCTTGTACTGCATTTGATTGATCACCGCCGATGTCTCCCACTCCAGAGAGTATCCATTTTATTTACAGGGTACACACGTACTTAAGTTACAGACCGGAAGAGAAGCTGGAACGTACTATGCATGCATTAAAGGTCCTGCCTTAAGTTGTGCACGAAGCTCAGACCCATCATCGGATTATTGTTCTTTTATCCAACCAAAAGAAAGTATGCTAACTTATTCTTGCTCTTTTGTGTAATATATATATATATATATATATATATATATATATATATATATATATATATATATATATATATATATATATATATATATATATATATATATGAATACCCTGACCTCCCTCTCCCTCCTCCCTCTGCTCAGCCCCATCGATACATGCTTAACAAATTATATACAAGTAATATAAGAGATTCCATAAACGTACTGATATCATCACCTTCTGCTTCAAACAGACATATGAACTCATTATATGGCACTTTATGCCTGTGCATCTATTGTTTCTTATTTGTTTGTAATAACTCACATTAATAATGTATTGTTGCTACAAAGCTTAAATGTTTGTAAAATGAACCTGATCGATGTAAAAATTTGCATGTCCCATTTCATTAGTACGCACGTTTAAATATGTTATTGCTAGCTTAATTTGAACAAATTTGCTAGTATATTTCAGAGACCTTCATCAGTAAATTGTGGTATTCCTACTTCGTTTAATCTCTATGCTGCTGGATCAATTTTTTGTTCGACAAACTCATGTATATATCAAAATGTTTAAACCGCAGTGGACTTTGAATGCCACTTCGTAATCAGATAGGGTGCAGCTAGATTTGGGAAACGTAATTGCATACCAATGCATAATGCTAATCTCCAAGAAAAAATAACCTTTATTTCTAAAGAAAAGATGGAATGCAAGAAGTAGTCATTAAATTTTATGAAATATAACGAAAATACGCACCAATTTACACAAACATTCATACTCATTGTAATTTTCTCCATAACTAAATTTAACTGAATTCAAAATAATATATTATTGTTGCTTCACATTTAGTTTTTACTTCGTTGGAAAGAGAGCCTTCACAAAGTTTGGATTTGGAATAAATGTATCTAAATGATGATGATATGATTACAAATACGTTCAATAATTCAAAGAATAGAAGAATATTTGCAGCCCGCGTTCATGTTGGTTCATCTGCAAAATGAACATATTTTACTTAGTATTTGAGGTGTAGTTGAAACTGTTTGAATATATAATGCCTCGTTCGATTATTTGAATATGCCTATAGCTATTGTGACGATCCAAAAATAACATTTTTATATAACGTTATTAAAAGCTATACGTATAGCACGCATGATACATACATATGTATTCTCATGGCGTAGCAAAGGTACACATACGTGATGTAACTTGGCGTAGAAAGAGCGACAAACATCTGCTATTGACCAAAGAGCTATACAGTCCTGGTTTTCATATGGTACCTTTTGATTAATATCATGAGCGACTTGCTTAAGGTTAGATTTGTAATTTATTTATGTCATATCCTACAACTACGAAATTATTTCATAGTTTAATACATGGCCAGGAAGTCATGGATGATGCCCAATGATCTGAAAGGTAGTAAATGTCAGCCAATTGCAATTTGTACAATAAAATATGCGCTGTAAACATCGGAACTGACCATATGTGGTATTTAATGTACTGGAACTTCTGAGTAGTGTGATATAATTACAAACGTAATGTGAAATTGAGGAGAGGTATTGTCAACAATATTTTCTTTCCTGCTTTTTCAGTCACAAACACAGTTTTTCTTATAATTATCTACAGATTAAGAGTTTAGATTGATTTTGTAATTGAAGACCAAGTATAAAATTACTGCAATATTATTATCTTTTCTAAAATGTGCTGTTAGCTTTATATACGCAAATACACATTCTATGTCGTTATTTTAAATAGTATAGTGTCGCTCAGTTTATTTAACGTGTTTGTTATTCTAAACATACTTACATGTTACAATAATGTTTTGTTTTATGTGTTTGGCAATTGTTCAACATTTGTACCGGTCCATTTGGTGCTATTTATACGTTTATAAGCAGTGACTATTTTATATGTCAAGGAGCTTCATTGTAACTTGCTATTGCGGTGTCATTGAATTATATCTTTATGGTTTTGTAAATTCATGAAACTCTTAAAGTGCAAATGAATGAGAATATATCCTTTAGGAATTTCAGTCTTCACACCTCTTTTCCGTTTTACTTACAAGGGAGCAAATGTTTATTTTTCTTTTCTTTAAATTAATGACAACAAAATGGAGGTCAGAACTATGACTGTCTAACCTAAACAGGTCTGTATTTACACAGTTATTGTACAAACCATTCATACAATCCAGGCGGGTCTTCCTTGCAAATACTGAGACTTTATTATTTAAAAAGTACCGACTAGCACAAAATCGTTAGGGGCGTGCCATTCAGCGTCGCCGAAAACACACTGTTACGTGCTTAGGCTCGAATAAGCAGCAACACAGAAAGAGTGAAAACTAACAAGCTTGTAAAACTTTAACAATGATTTTTTATTAAGTACAATTATTTTCATAAAATAAATAAACTTACGGTTTTAGAGAATCAAATCCAACAAATATAAAATTCACAAAATAATCCACTAATGGAATTGCAAGTCCTGATAAATAAATGTTCTAATAGTTCCAGGTTAGAATCTTGACGATGTAATCCAAAATTTCTGACAATGTCACGTGATGCAGTTCTTGTTTTAATATCATCCAGATGAAATTATGAAACATATGTCCTTTTCCAGATAATTCTTCTTTCTTCAATTAATTGACACAAAGTCCAGAACAAGATAACACTCAAACATGAAATACACAACTTAATAATAATAATAAAGCCCAAACATCTACTGAACTCCTATCCAAAACAACAGTCTATATAACTGTTTTTTTTTAAGTAAACAAGTAATCACATGATTTTCTAGAAATAGATAGAGGTTCATGGAAGGTCACTAAAACTCACATGCTCTAGATATTTCCTACCCCTAAGAACTAAAAATAAAATGTTGTCCTTGAAATTAACCAATAGTGTTAGAGACTTGTTGACCATGTCCAAAGCAAGGTCAGGAATTAGATCCACAAGCCAAGGTCAAAACATGTTTACAATTAGAGTGTAGGTCAGCCTAAACGTTCCAGAATAATTTCCCAATTAATGAATATTAAACCCCAAATAACAAATTTGGATTTAACAATTAAAAAATAAATAAATTTAAATCCAATAGCCGTAACACCTTCCCCCATAAAATAAAAAGAAAGGTTTATATGATAAAACTTTCTTTTTATCACAAACCAATTTACATCTGAGGTTAAAAGAACTAGCATAAATTACACAGTATAATAAATTATGCACGGGAAAGAGCGTCTGCAATTATATTATCTTTTCCTTTTATGTGCCTGATATCAAGATTATATTCTTGTAATAACAAACTCCATCTCAATAATCTTTGGTTTTTGTTTTTCATCTTGCTGATGAAAGTAAGGGGGTTGTGGTCACTAAAAACTATAATCGAAGAAGGAGCTGAACTTAAATAAACTTCAAAATGTTGCAAAGCCAAAATCAATGTCAAACATTCCTTCTCGATTGTTGAATAATTTTTTCTGGTGCTTATTCAATTTCTTAGAAAAAGAACACACTGGATGTTCAATTCCATTTTTGTCCTCTTGAATTAAAACAGCTCCAAACCCAACATCACTTGCATCAACAGATAATTTGAAAGATTTACCAAAATTTGGAGGTGCAAGAACTGGTGCTGTTTCAAGTATGGCTTTCAACTTATCAAAAACCTCCTGACATTTTTCAGTCCAACCGAACTTATTCTTCTTTTTCAATACATTTGTCAGGGGTTCTGCTATTATAGAAAAATTTAAACAAAATTTACGATAATATCCAGCCATACCTAAAAACCGCATCAGTTGTTTTCTATTTTCAGGCACAGGGAATTTAGAGATAGCCTCAACCTTGGCATCTATTGGTTTAACCTGCCCATGTCCCACAATATGTCCTAAGAAAGTTACACTAGCACGACAGAACTCACTTTTAGATAAATTAATTGTCAAACATGCATCAGTGAGTCTGTCAAAGAATTTTCGAATTGTTGCTAGATGTTCTATCCAGGTGTCGTTGTAGATGATGCCATCATCTATATAAGCATCACAATTTTCTAGACCAGAGGTAATCATATTCATGAGACGTTGAAATGTACTTGGCGACCCTTTCATCCCAAACGGCATTACTTTATATTGGTAAAGTCCATCTGGAGTCACAAATGCTGAGACTTCCTTTGCTCTTTCCGTCAGTGGAATCTGCCAAAATCCCTTCAGAAGGTCAAATTTGGTGACATACTTGGCATTCCCGATTTTATCAATGCAATCGTCAATTCTTGGTAATGGGAATAAATCTGTTTTTGTCACACTGTTCACCTTCCTATAATCAGAGCACATACGGAAAGTTTTATCTGGTTTTGGAACAAGTACGCATGGTGAACTCCAATCACTTTTACTGGGCTCGATAAAATCATTCTCCAGCAAATATTGACTTTCCTTTTTTAAGTATTCCTGTTTGAGTGGATTCATCCTGTATGGATGTTGTTTAATAGGTTTTGAATTTTCAATTTCAACGTCATGAAAAATTTTGTTTGTCCTTGTAGAAATATCTGGAAATAAGTGCTCATATTCTATTAATAATTGCTTCAATTCATTTCTTTCTTGTACTTGCAAATGTGAAAGTTTCTGGTCTAGATTTTTCATAATTTCTGAATTGCAAAGATTCGTCATTTCAATATCAGTCGTCACTTCGATATCAGTAACCGCTCCGGTGGCCTAGTGGTTAGAGCGTCCGCCCCGGAAGCGGGAGGTCGTCGGTTCGATCCCCGGCCGAGTCATACCAAAGATTTACAAAAATGGTACTAACAGCTGCCTCGCTTGACGCTCAGCATTAAGGGGTTAGTGTTAGGACTGGTCGGCCTGGTGTCAGGATAATGTGACTGGGTGGGACATCATGCTACATGTCTGCGGCATGATGTCTCAGTGCTAGACATCACTATAAACTGCCTCACTGCAGACATCGTAGCGATATGACTGAAAAATTGTTAAAGCTACGTTAAAAATCCTAATCAAACAAACAAACAAACAAAATCGATATCAGTAGAATCTGATGATATTCCTTCATTGAGTGGGACAGGTACAACTAAATTAATTACATGTTTAGCATGGCTATCTCTTTCAATATACTCTTTTAGCATATTTATATGACAAAGTTGATTTTGTTTGCGCCTCCCAGGAGTATTTATAATGTAATTGAATTCATTAATTTTCCTATCGACTGTGTAGGGACCATAATACTTAGCCTGAAGAGGGTTTTGTGGCAAAGGCAAGAGAGCCAGGACTCTATCACCAGGTTGAAAGCTCCTTTCCTTCAAATTTTTATCATATCTTGCTTTCATTTTAGATTGCGCAGAGTGCAGATTTGTTTTTGCAACCTCACAAGCCTTTGACAATTTGTATCTAAAATCAGACACATAATCAAGAAGATTAATTTCAGTATCTTCATTAGTTAAAAATTTCTCTTTCAATAACTTCAATGGTCCACGCACAGTATGTCCAAAAACCAGTTCAAAGGGACTGAAGCCTAGAGATTCTTGAACTGATTCTCTAACAGCAAACAATAGTAAATGAATGCCTTCATCCCAATCTTTATTTGTATCAAAACAATATGATCGAATCATATTTTTCAAAGTCTGATGAAATCTTTCTAAAGCCCCTTGGCTCTCAGGATGATAGGCAGAATATTTGAATTGTTGAATGCCTAATTCATACATAACTTGCTGGAAAATACCAGACATAAAGTTTGAAGCTTGATCAGACTGAACAGATTTGGGAAGGCCATACTGAGTAAAAAACTTTATCAAAGCTTTTACTATTGTTTTAGATTTTATATTCCTCAACGGAATAGCCTCTGGAAACCTTGTTGACGCACACATAATGGTCAACAGGTATTGGTTACCTGACTTGGACTTAGGTAAGGGACCTACACAATCTACCATAATTCTACTAAAAGCTTCGTCAAATGCAGGAATAGGTTGCAGATGAGCCTTAGGTATCTTCTGATTGGGTTTTCCTACCATTTGACAAGTATGACAAGATCTACAGTATTTGACAACATCACTTTTGATTTTTGGCCAATAGAAGTGAGTCAAGATCTTGTGATACGTTTTATTAATCCCTAAATGACCAGCCAAAGGAGTTTCATGGGCCAGATTAAGTATTTCCTGTCTGTAAGGTTTTGGAACTACTATTTGATAGTACACTGACCATTCAACACCAGCAGGTGCCTCGGGAGGTCTCCATTTTCTCATAAGAATTCCATTTTTAATTTAATAACAGACAGGAACTTCAGTGGCTTCAGTCTCATTTATGGCCCTTTGAAACAAACAGGAGATCTCAGGATCTTTTTCCTGTTCAACGACAAGTGACTGTCGTTTATCATCCTGATTAGAATAAAGAGAATGAGTTGTTAAAAGAGGATCACTATGATCAATACCTTCAGATTGATCCAAACAAGTAGTAAAAGTGACCTCATCAAAAGCCTGACCTATACACGTGTCAGATAAAGGAATACTTCCTTCATCAACATCATTCTCAAGAGCTTTCTTTGCCATAGCTCTGGTAACTGCACAAGCTTGAAATATCTCAGGGAATTCTTTTTCAATTGGATCAACTTTCTGATCCAAATTAGGCTTGTCAGTTACAAGTGGATTAACCACAACCTTGTCCCCAGCTAAGTCGTTGCCTAGCAATAAATCTATTCCCTCAACGGGTAAAACCGAGCCTGTTCCGATTGTCACAGGTCCTGACACTAAGTCTGATGACAAATTTACACAATGAAGAGGAACATTAAAAAAGCCGCACTCTACTCCCTGAACAAGAACACTTTCATTAGAAGACGACTTCTCAGAAAAAGGCAAAGTACCTGATAATAAAAGACTCTGAGAAGCTCCTGTGTCCCTTAAAATTTTAATAGGCGTGGGATTGGCCGAATCACCCAAGAGTGATATAGAACCCTTCGATATGAATGGTTCATAATTCTCCATAATAAAATCAGACCGGGGTTTATTAGACCCAACAAATGTATTGCTTTCAATACATGACTGTGACCTTGACCTCTTGGAAATAAGAGCATTTGGAACAGGTCTATCTTGATTCTGATGCCTATTTTTCAATTTATAGCAATCAGAAATAACATGTCCTTTTTTCTTGCAAAAGTTACACGTCGGAAGAGACAAGGATCTAGAATCAAACTTCTCTGAAGTCTGATTTTTGAAATTTGTGTTAGTTTGAGTTTTAGAAGGGCTTGAATTAGGCGGAAATACTTTTCTGCCATTAAATTGTTGAGTAGAAGTCTTGTTAACAAAAGGAACTTTATGTGTCAAAGAATATTTGTCAGCAGCTCGAGCAGCATTTTCCAATGTTTCAATCTGATGCTCATCAAGATAAGTTTTAACATTATTATGGACACAGTTTTTGAACTCTTCAATTAATATAATTTGCTTGAGATTTTGATAATCTTGCTCGACTTTCATGCTAAACACCATCTATCAAACAACTGCTCATTTTGTCTAGCAAATTCGACATAAGTTTGTCCAGCTTCTTTTCTGTAATTTCTAAATTTTTGCCTATAAGCTTCAGGAACTAACTCATAACCTCTTAAAATGCATTCTTTAACTACATCATAGTCACTACTTTGATGAACAGACAGTGAAGTGTAAATCTCGCTAGCCGTACCATTAAGTACCCATTGTAGTAACTGAGTCCAATTCTCTCTTGGCCACTTTAAATTTTCTGCAACTTTTTCAAAAAGAATAAAATATTTGTCTACTTCTTTTTCTTTGAAAGGGAGCACTAATCTGATATTCCTTGCTAAATCAAAATTTTGATTTGAAGTATGATGGTGATTCTCACTTGCCAGCTCTAATTCTTTCATTTTACACTGATATTCCCTTTCTTCCTTTTCTCTCTCTCTCTCTCGTTCAATTTGTTTTTCTTGTAACCTTTCCTGTCTCTCTCTCTCCTCTTTTTCAAATTGTAAATGTTTTTCTTTCTCCCTTTCTTGAAATTCCAGTTTCTTAAACTCTAATTCAGATTGTAATTGTCTTTCTTTCTCTCTTTCTTGTCTCTCTCTCCTCTTTTTCAGATTGTAATTGTCTTTCTTTCTCCCTTTCCTTTCTCTCTCTCTCCTCTTTTTCTCTATCAATCAACATCTGCTCTTTTTGTAATTCAATTTGCTTCTCTTTCTCCTCTCTCTCAACTCGCATTTGCTCTTTTTGTAATTCAATTTGCTTCTCTTTCTCCTCTCTCTCAATTCGCATTTGCTCTTTTTGTAATTCAATTCGCTTCTCTTTCTCCTCTCTCTCAATTTGCATTTGCTCTTTTTGTAATTCAATTTGCTTCTCTTACTCCCTTTCCTGAAACTCCAGCCTCTTTAACTCTAATTACATCTGGAATTTTAATTCTAATTCCTTTAGTTTAATGTCAGAGTCTGATGCAGACTTACTGACTGGAATCAAAGCACTTTGTTCCAAAAGATCCTGTTCTACCAAATACTGGACCAAAATCTTTTTGATATCTTGTATCGTTAAAGAAGCCTTCACTTCGGAAAGATCGTATTTTTTGGCAAGTTGAACCAACTCATCTTTGTTGAAAAGATCTAATTGCTCCTGGGTAGGATTAGAAAGAAATATTTCTACCTTAGATGTCATTTTGATACAAGCGTGTTAGTCTCACTAAAAATTCAAATTTTTCAAAAACTAGGGGAAATTCAAATTTAAATTCAAATTTATTTAAATCCCAAGACGAGATCCCAATTTCTATGTTACGTGCTTAGGCTCGAATAAGCAGCAACACAGAAAGAGTGAAAACTAACAAGCTTGTAAAACTTTAACAATGATTTTTTATTAAGTACAATTATTTTCATAAAATAAATAAGCTTACGGTTTTAGAGAATCAAATCCAACAAATATAAAATTCACAAAATAATCCACTAATGGAATTGCAAGTCCTGATAAAAAAATGTTCTAATAGTTCCAGGTTAGAATCTTGACGATGTAATCCAAAATTTCTGACAATGTCACGTGATGCAGTTCTTGTTTTAATATCATCCAGATGAAATTATGAAACATATGTCCTTTTCAAGATAATTCTTCTTTCTTCAATTAATTGACACAAAGTCCAGAACAAGATAACACTCAAACATGAAATACACAACTTAATAATAATAATAAAGCCCAAACATCTACTGAACTCCTATCCAAAACAACAGTCTATATAACTGTTTTTTTTAAGTAAACAAGTGATCACATGATTTTCTAGAAATTGATAGAGGTTCATGGAAGGTCACTAAAAATCACATACTCTAGATATTTCCTACCCCTAAGAACTAAAAAAAAAAAGTTGTCCTTGAAATTAACCAATAGTGTTAGAGACTTGTTGACAATGTCCAAAGCAAGGTCAGGAATTAGATCCACAAGCCAAGGTCAAAACTTGTTTACAATTAGAGTGTAGGTCAGCCTAAACTTTCCAGAATAATTTCCCAATTAATGAATATTAAACCCCAAATAACAAATTTGGATTTAACAATTAAAAAATAAATAAATTTAAATCCAATAGCCGTAACAACACACACACACACACACACACACACACACATATATATATATATATATATATATATATATATATATATATATATATATATATATATATATATACGATAGCTATATATATATATATATATATATATATATATATATGGAAGATCAATTGGTTTAATATTATTTGTTTTCTATTATATCTCCTTTTTATATCTGCATGAAATCAACCGCAGTGAGAAACGCTGACAAAAGTATTTTACCTACGGTGTTTAATAATGTGTGTGACACTATACGCGGATTTTGGGCTCATGTAACTTCTAATATCAAAAAGGAGCATTACATGACCATACGCACTGTGTCTGATTCATTGTTCATACATGCGCTATTGAGAATAAATAATTTTGGTTTTGGATAGTCAAAATTAGAACCAAGTACAAATATTAATTTATCATAAGTTCACCTTTAAAAAGAGCCTTTAAGTTTCAATTTAATTCTACCGATCCGCTATCAAACATGACAACAGTTAGTTTGGATGAGAAAACTATTACATGCATTGTTGTTTTGGATTGCGTTTAACGCCATTTTAGTACATTAGAGGCAATAGACGGCTGTCATTATATTTGGTGTAGAAAATGTTCTGCAAAAATCTACGACCAACGGGAAGCTACTGACAGGTTTTCCCGCATACATAAGTGGGCAGAACCCACGCGGATATAGCTGAGAAGTCAGTAAGCTGTGAAGGCTGGATTCTTACACCACTAGCCATGTGGGGCCCCTCGGCATAATATGAGTAAAGAACAAACCAAATATAAAATTTGAGCAACGATGTAGTTCAAACAATTCAGTACAAATTAAACACACTGAAATGACTTCTCAACTACTTAGCATAAACTGACCCAATAAATACATATGAGAATCAATACCTATCACATTTGCTATTGTATTACAGCATACCATACAACATCATTATGGTTTATTAATAAAGCTTTTCTGTAACATTTACCACCACAAGCTCGAAAGAATATCATCATATTTTATTGAATTATCACGTAACGCATATTTAGGCTATTATATGTTAATACGCATGCAACGTGCCAGATGTAATTAAGACCGCATTAAAAAAATTGAAATGAGCATGACGTTAAAAATTTGTTCAAATTATACCAGTGTGCAAGCATTATTATAGCTGTTAGTGGAAAGATAAATTAATAAATAACTTATTGGCATTAAGCCAAGGAGTTGATCTAGAAGAAAGAAGACATGATTCATGTTTTATTTGGTGGTTTTTAATGATGCAAACGATGCCAATCAAGTTAGCTGCCATACATTCAAAGAAAGAAAATAATTTGGTTGATTACTCAGACTCAAATAGATAAAATTAGTTAAGTCAGTTACTTAGCCATTGTAATTGACCAGATTTAATTGACCACCTGCTTTTGCTTATTAGGTACTGGCGGCAGTACGACTCAAACAGCAGGTTCTGACTTCCGCAATGATGACTTACATAAGTGGTTTATTCCCATCATTATTCTACAGTCTGTAGTAGCTGTGTTGGTACTTCCATTTAGAAAAATAAAAGCATGGTGGCGCACACTGAAAATACGATGTTGCACGAGTAAGTATAGTTTTCATATAGCTTAGTGCTAAATTCCGCTTGTTTAGAAAATAAGTTATCGTAGATGTTTGGGTCATTGAAGTCAACCTTTTTCCATCCTTTGATTTGGACAAGAAATGCATGCATGCCTTTTTAACAATAGCGATTGAAAGGTAAGCGATTTGTTTTAGTATATGTAGCCCCATTTATTTAGTTCTCTCTCTCTCTCTCTCTCTCTCTCTCTCTCTCTCTCTCTCTCTCTCTCTCTATATATATATATATATATATATATATATATATATATATATATATATATATATATATATATATATATATATATATATATATATATATAAATTGTGAAAAGTTTTGCAGTGACTTGCACGAAGCACGGAGATATCTCTCTCGAAAAGAAAGGCATCACTCATAGCGGTTTAGATACGGCTACATGTTGGGGAATTTAGCAATGCGATAGGCCTGGGATGCTGAAATGATAAAAGTCTCCTTTGAGTACCTACGAAACGGCTCTTTACTGAAATGCTCAATTACATTACATTCAATGATCAATCTACATAAACTGTGATTACAGATATAAGATATAAATATGAAACTACGATATTCCATCACTTACCAACATCATATATATATATATATATATATATATATATATATATATATATATATATATATATATATATATATATATATATATATATATATATATATGTGTGTGTGTGTGTGTGTGTGTGTGTGTGTGAATTTTGCATTTTTGAATATAATACGGGTCATTAAATATCGAATAAAATTCACGCTATCTAAAGAATCTAAAATTCAATATTTCAGACTACTACTGAAATCATTTGGAATATATATATATATATATATATATATATATATATATATATATATATATATATATATATTACTGAATTTAATCTAAAATGTGAACATATTAAGCTATATCATTTACAGAGTATTTTATTTCTGAATTAACTAGTACTGAGTATGAAGTTGGTAGCGAACGTCGCATTTTACTATACTCAATAATATAAGTACAATTAAATATAAGTTCTACAACAATTAAACTTTCCAATGCAATATTCTAAAGAATGGTAAAGACATCCAATGTTAGATTAACATCTTAACTAAAACTTCCTATAGTGTATAGACAATTGTACGTAGAGGTATCTTACCTGTAATGATACAAGTTTTCTTTGAGTTCCGACGAAATGGCTGGTTCGTTCTAATATCACCGCTCTTATTGGTCCAATTGTTTTGTTTCGTCCGAATCTCAAAGTAAGGTTTCATAATATCCCACATGCATGCGATGGTGACTAAGAAGTACTTATTAGTCAGTCAATTAGCTACATCAGCTTTTTAAATTATTCAAGAAGTATCTCTCATACTTATTTGTATGTAAAGTGTATCATCATGTGGTTGGGAATATATTTTTCTACTTATTGAACAGCGTAGAAACAGTAAATATAAAATTGCATTTCGTAATTTGATAACTAGATATTAAAACCATGAAAGTGCGCCAATATTCATATCAAGTGCTTGGATGATATTTCACCTATTCACAATTCACTAATAACGAATTTTAACGGTAGAAATACTCATATTTAGGACCTTATCAATATCGTTCTTAAATATAAATTAAGTTCTTGCGATAAGTGTATGGCTCCATATTCGATCGAAAGACATTTCGTTCCATATATTTCAGGGATAACTACATTTCTTAGAATTCTTCCAAGCGGTGGTAATATAGACAATCATCGGTTACATTCAGAGGGACAACTACATACAGATATAGTATAGTACTGATTTAGATGACGAAAGATACAAGCAAACGTTCGAATCAGTATTTGGAATATTTCGGGAACTGTCTGAGAAATGTCAAATCTGCACAATATACCCAGCCCAAACAAGAAAAATTATACGTAAATTTACAACAAGATATATCACCCCCAGTCCTATAATATGGGTTCAATAATTGTACCTTCTATAGAGCTGTATGAGTTAGACTAGTTAGTTGTTACTAATAATATAAAGACGGACAGAAGCAACGACAGGCGGGAAAACATAATTCAGGTCTAGACTTTAGTATTTTAATATCGTAAGCATTATCCATTGTTGTGTAAAAAAAAGAAACAAACAAAGATTAAGGCATTAGACCTGCTGAACATATTGAAAAGCTAAAATCGTTTAAAGAAATAACAGGTGTGAAATATACACCATATGTGTATTTCATTGACTCTAAATAGATATCCATCGCCTTGACATGTTATGGAAACCACTCAAAGCATGGATCACAAAATGACTACATCTAAAACAGAAAAAAACTTTAACTCCATGCTCCTTTTTACAAAAATTAAAGATCTGTAACAGTTTTAAACATTACCTAAATTGTGATGAGGAAACAAATCGTAGATAATATTATTAATACAATGACAATTCTTTTATTTTATATATAGGAAATCCGAGGAATAACCCCAATGGTGGGAATCCCGAAGGGCAAGAACGTTAGTAATGTTTTTCTCCTAGTTTAAGAATTATTTCCGTAATATTTTAAAACATTTTATTCCATAATAAAGTTTCAATTCATTGTATTTGTCATGTATTGATTACATTTGAATCGGGACTGGATTAGTGAAGACACTGAGAGCAACTGCGTTAATAAGATGTATATTTATAAACGCAATTTAAATATAATCAATTCTAACACCATTATAAACAAAAGATAAGGAAAATTAAACTGTTCCTAACATGGAACTATCAATAAGTTACTCGATGACATAAACCTCAAAGGCTGATTTCAACGAAAGGCATTTGAAACTGATGTGAAGAACGTCTGATCACCCGATCAACAAATATATGTATGAATTTACAAATATATATAGCTAGTATAACGAGACAGATGTAAATGCCTGTAGTTTTGGTTATATCGTTCATATAACGAGTTACCAAATCAAAGGCGTATATGTTATGCTTGTTTCGTTCATGTAACGAAACTGCGGTGTAAATATGAACTTATGAATGTATCGTTCAAATAACGAGACTGATATGTAAATATGAAATTATGAATTTATGAAGTTATCGTTTATATAACGAGACTGAGATGTAAATATGAAATCATGAATTTATGAATTGATCGTTCAAATAACGAGACTGCAAAGGTTAAATTATGAGTTGGTAATAGATGGTAATAGCAATAATATGGAACACTTATTTTACAAATATCGTGGCGTCCATTTGACGTCCAAGATGTATATCCGGTTCCACCCGCTCTAGTCAATGGTGGCGATGTCGCCACGCATGGTCCACTCCCCCCCCCCACGTCTGTTTGAAGGATCCCTCGAGAGCCCTTACATTAAATACAGACACGATGGTAGCGAAGCCTTGGTCCCTCGATTTTAGAACACCAGTACACTATTCCGAACCAACGTCACCAAAACACAGCATATACGCTACAAGAAATTCCACAGGTTCTGCGACTTCACATCACCCAGTTATATATAATACATATATATAACGCAGTATACACAAAGGCAGCATACGCAAAGGCAGCATACACAATGTACCATACACGGAACTCCACAGGGGCTGCATAGACAAGCCCCACACACCGCCAGCCACAGACCCCACGGTCAGCTAAAATTAAAACATCCAAACCGTGTAATAAATATGACACGGTTAAATACTTCTACATTCATATATGTTGCGCATGCGTGCACATGAATTAGTTATCCATGTACATTAAACGTTCAATGCATGTAGCGTATAATTAAACTCAGTTTGTTTGTTCAGTTACAACAACAAAACTATCTCGAATCATACTATAGAATTACTAATATAATGGCGCTGCATGACTTAGGTACTTACTCTGTAGAATTTAGAATAAATACTAAAGCATCTGATATATGAAACAATTATGTAATATAAAACGAATAGCGGTAAGAATACAGTCTTAAATCTATTTTATCTCTTTATCTGAAAGTTTTGCTTCTTTAAAGCGAGAAGCTTTCTGACAAGACTGGATTGTGATTTGATGTTTACTGAGAATTTGTTCTATCATATACCCTAGCTGTGACCGATAAGCACAGCTAGGTACTTAGACTTTTAAACTGCATGAGCTGAGTTTCGCTCACTATTTCGAAATAACTAGAGCAGATAATTAATAAACCACCCTCGGTCACGCGGCAGCACAACCCGAGTACATTTTTGAGCACATATACGTATTGATACCAGTCATACACAACTGCGTGACACACACACATATATATATATATATATATATATATATATATATATATATATATATAGATATATATATACATCAGTGATTGAACGAGCGGCAACGAGTGTTGCTTGCTTTGAACAGAGAACAACTTTAAAAAAAATTATACTTTATCTCCCCTTATCTTATGGCCCCTTTATCTCCAGTTCATGTTTATCATTGGTCACTAAATCAAATGCAGTATTTCATTTCAACTGCAAATATTTGCAGAAGATACCTCATTTGCGATACTGATGTTTTATTGTAGTATGCCTAGCTAGTCGACATGAGAAGTTATTGTGGTGTATAAGAAAGCTAGTTCATATTTCATAAATAATGCAGAGAAAAAAAGGAAATGTATAATAAACTTAGTAAGCGCACAGCAATCTTAAATAAAATAAACAAGAATATCTAGAAACAATTAAGTAAGCATTTTATATGCATCCATATTTAAATGGTTTTATTGGCAAACACTAAATATCTTGTCTTAATATACGCATACCTAAAAATACAAGATTCTGAATATGGCCCCTTTTTTTGGCTTGGTCTCTTCATTTGTAACTTATTTGATCAAACGCTATTCCATTAAATATATTCATTCTAGAATGAATCGACCCTTCGTACAAACTACATTGTTGCATTTGATAACCAAAGCTTACAGGTATGAGTTAGTTTTGTTTGATATGCAGAAAATGTGATGCAATAAATTTAGGGGAGCAATTTTGTTCTCTGTCAAATATAATAAAAAGTAGTAGAGAGAGTGAACAGACAACCGAAACTATTTCAGATAAACTAATATATGACTGTTTCGGTTTCATACGAGGTGTTTATTTGTCAAACAGAGAGCATGTGAACAAAACATGTTTTTAGACAACAAAAAAAGCGTTTATGATGCGGTACATCAGACCGAAACTAATTTAGACAAACTAACTAAACAATGACAGTTTCGGTTTCGTACGAGGTTCTATTTGGTCAGCTAAGACTGTTGCGTCAAAAACAGACGTATTTGTTGTCGCGATTTGTTGGTTGTTATGGTTTTAACCGAATATTTGATCAAGTCCGATACGATATCTTGATCTAGGGTCACGAAAATCCATGTGGGATTGACTGAGCGTGAATAAATAAATTTCTAAAGCTATTATAATCAATGTCACCGTCGCACCAGGTTTCATGAATATTTCTAAGTGTATGTTTGTCAACTCCATTAAACATCACTAGGATATTACAAATGTCTCTGATCACGTTAGGTACTTGAGTATACCTCTGAGTAACATATATCACGTCGGTATTTTTATCCCTACCCCGTGAAAATATCCTAGCAGGATTTTTTTTGGTTGTCATCACATCATGATATACTACCAGACTGTTAATACTTCCATCAATATAATCAATACTCGGATCTTCTTCGAAATCGGTTATAAATTCAACAATATCGTTATCGAATACCGATTTTGCTCTCTCGTTAAAATCCTTGAGTACATCGTAACATCGCTGATCGTCTACACTCGGGGCAAATACAATATAGTTTATCCCATTTCATCCATCTCGTTATCAGATTAAGTAACAATTGTGTTTTACGGTTTGCAGACGGACAAATTATACTCATCCGGAGTGAATTCGGCAACATCGCATGATGTTTAACAGGGGGTCCCGTTGTCGGCTAGCTGAATAATCAATTACATTCATCTTTTTATAAATAAATTATTGATCTATATTGTGTGAAATGTAAAACGCGTACTAGCACAAACGACTTGGCAGCAATTACAACAAGCAATAACAGATCAGCACTCGCCGGTAAGTGTGTACATTGTGGTACAACATTTTTTAAATTTGTTTCTATGAAATCGGGCAATAATTTTTTTTAAAAACGAGGTGATAATGCAGAGAAATTGACTAAGCTTCACGGGACTCCATGGGCCAAATACCCAGGATAAAAACATCCTATTTGGAGTGTCACATCGCATACAATATCTAACATAACAAGATCCATGGGTAGACCAGCAATCTATAAATTAGATTCAACTGCTCCTCAGCGTGGATTTATACGTGTACAGTCACAAGTGATACCCGATGATACTCAATTACCGCCGCGTGGTCTAATTAGACCGGTGATTTCGATTACATTCCAGACCTGCTCAGTGTTACATTATCTCTGGTATGATCACGACTATTATCCTTTCTATCCACGGTAAATTGGCAAGGATCTTTATCCGAACACTGACATAACATTATACAATTACAGCGCGCGCAGTGATTATTCTGTTGTTGTTTCAGCCCCATTATAAATTCAACATCAATATCAAATTCTGCTTTTTCTTCTTATCTTGTTCTTTTAAAACCAGCGAGTTTTTTTCTTTACATATCATCGCTTACAATATTGCTGAATGTGGTGTCATTATAATCTAAAACGACTCTACGAAGTTGATTTAATCTTCGTACTCGAGATATGGCCAAGTAAACTAAATTCGACTACTCGATGCGATCATCTACAATCCAAATAATTGTATCAGAGATGGTTAACACCAGAGATCAATATATCGTCATTGCGTATCCTAGCGTCCACGGAGATTTGTCAGCGCGCATTGTGTCTTCCACAAAACTCATATCAACCAACACAATATCATTTAACACAAGTATATGTTTCTCGGTGATCCCAGGAATATCAACTTCAATATTCTGTCTTCGTGAATCAGCTGGTCCATAACACAATGGCACTGGAAATGTTACGAATTTTTCTGTATGTGTTTGAAACAACCGCGCTTAAAGTTTGTCTCTAACTATCTTTCTACTTGCTACTATCAAATCGTTTCGTCTCCACGGTTCCCAAAAATCGTTTAATGGGGTTTCTGAAATTATTTCACGCGCTATTTCACACTGGATTTTATCGGGTTGTAATCTGATTAATTTCTTGAACTCACTTAATTCTGGAACAAGAGATCTTTGATCAGTATTAAATTCTTTATAATAATCTACACAATTCTTCAGCCAATTAGGTGGAGACAAAGCGACAAATGGTGGTGGTTGTCCATGATCGTCACACATTATCACAGCTGTATTTTTCAGGAACAACCAATCAAGAAACATTTATAAAATATCTAACGACACTATGCATATTGCATCCCAAATACTAATTGTCGGAATATATTTCTCACCCATTCAATCAGGAGTCCATGCGTCACCTTTATATCGAAAGAAACTGTGATAAGTGCAATAATTAACTCCTCGTTGTTTCGTTTCTCTTGCAAGGCTGTGTGTTGGTGTTAGCACAATCATGTCTGACATCTCCCGAAATAACTCAATCACTCGTGTTCTAGGGTTTGATTTTTGATAATAACTCAAACTTCTTCATATTATAATTAAAACAAGTATTTAAATAAAAGATTTTATATGTAATCAATCATTGTAAATGGCTTATGATAGGATCAGTAACCATTTGTAGCAAATCGTGCAGAAACGAATGATGTGGATATAATTCAGAGAGTGTACGACAAGGAAGCTTAGGTCCGAAACCCTGTATACGAAGCAGTTTTGGAGTACGTAAAACAACACAATTGTGTTTAAGTTGTGGTAGTAAGCGATACAGAGAGCTTAAGCGTTATTATGATAAGAGAGTCGAGGACTCTGACAGCGTCCCTGACAGCGTCAGTGATGAAGTCATAAGAACTCCAGAGGATTATATTACTAGATTTTCAACAAATAATAATTAAAACAATGAATCAATTAGACAAATAAATACTAATGTATATAAATGAGTCAAGAATTTCTACCACATCCCACGATCAGCAACTATGAAGCATCACGCGATAATGTAGTCAGACAATGCAGGCTAAAATGGCCAGTAGGAACTGTTCCTAGTCAGGGGTATCTTAGATTTAACGCTGGAAGGATCTTAATCATCGAAGTCTATATTGGAGAAATCCCAGATGGTTTTGTAATTGATTACATTGATTCAAATCCTATGAATAATTAATGAACCAATTTACGAGTTATAACTCAGAGTCATCTGCTGTAAAAAGCTGCTAAATTTGTCAACATAGTGACTAACGAAGAATTAATATTTTAATCAATAAAAGAAGCCAGCAAAATTTTGATTTTTCGATGTGTTACAGAAAATGTATATCAATAAGTTTTTTCAGAACGATTTGGACACAAAATTAGGTTTACATACATAGAATGAAACCCATTACCAACGGGAGATAAATCTAACTGGAATATGTATAATTCTTTAAGAGTTAATGTTGTAAGGGAAATAAGTCTGTTAATGTTGTAAAGGAAATAATAGCATATCCTCAGCGTCGAGAGGTTCTTAACACTGCACCTGAGTCTGTCCCTCCCGACTTGCCCCTGATTGAATTATGTACAGCACAATATATTTTATTTTCTACTTCTGTCAGGTTTCTTGCTTTGTTAAGATTTTGTCAAAAATTACAATTAAGTAAAAACAAATATACGAATCACAAACCCATCTTGCTGATTTTTGGATATTAGTTAACTTATATAGCATACAGCCACTTTTACTATTAGGGCTAATACCTTCGATTATAAAAATTCAACTTAAACCCACATTCTGTCACACTGTCACTACGACGTGAATGTGTTTGTGCATTGTCTCGGGGTAATTGTATGGGGGAGAATATGGTTTTCAGTTGAATGTAGAGAAGGGTCCCGTCTACATATTTGTGCCGTTTCTTTATACCTTAGTTAAGATTATGTGTTGTGCCGTATCTATATATAACCCTTAGTTGCACCGTCCCATATAATCCTTTGTTGTGCCGTCCTAATTGTAAATACCTGTAAATACTGTAAGTAGTCTCGTTGAGCATTCTGGATTGTCAATGGAATTCCAGGGGTTCAAACGGGAAATGTGCCGTCCTGTATATTATTGTAAATATTGTTTCATCTTTAGATGTTGTGTGTCGTTATTCACCAAACACACCCTCATGAGGTTCTAGACTGTTGTTTGACATTTTAGAGGCTTACAACGGGGACTGTGTTTCATGCTGCCCCTGAGCCTACTGAGATGTTATAAGACACCTTGGGGGCTCATATGGGGTTGTGTTGCCTTATATATGTGACCTCTGGACTTCTAAGATGTTAGAAGACACCTTAAGAGTTCACATGGGGTCATTTATATATGTCTGTATGTTTCTAAGCGTGATAAGATCTTAGGACGAGTGGAGGTTGTGCCGTCCTAAACTGAAAACGAGCAATAAAAAAGACCCCTTTTTTGATATATTTACATATTAGCGATATATTTATTATCTAATGAATTATGAAAATAGTAATAATATAATTTCTGCTATTAAAAATTTGAAAAACCAACAAATACAATTATCAGATATATTAGATTATGATATAATCATTTCTGACTTTCAATCTCTAAAACAAGTATACGCTACCGTCTCAATATAACTTTATTTAAAAAATACAACAAGCCGTTAATGAATCATTAGCTGTAAACCGTGAAATAAATAAGCTCTACCTTTCTTTACCGCAGTAGAGCAATTAAGAGCTGATTGATTGAAACAATATGAAAATCAAAAGGCTATAAATTTCCGTGTCCAACAATTGAAACAACTCATTGAAAATGAAAGTAGTAAGACTTCCTTGTAACGGAGACGTCTTCTAAGAACGAAGTGAAAGTAGGTTAGTCTTATTATTGTTTTGTACCCCGCAAAGGATATTTAAGAGTAAAACCGTATATGCGCAATCAAATCGTCCGATTTTGTAACTGTCATAACGCATTGACCCATTCACCAAAAATGCACTTGATTTACATAAAATCGGTAGACTGGAAATCTTAAGATGGATATCTTACGATGGAAGTCTTAGGATTTCACATACAGACTTATTTGTAAAATTTCTCACGCCAGGTCAAGTATATTATTGAACTGGTCAGTGAGTTTACATTTTATTCTCGTTAACAAATCATTATGGCATCGCATATAAAGTAGGTTGCCGGGTTCTTAAATTATTAAAATATCAGGTGGAACCAGTAGTGCAAACAAATATAAAATGTATCCTTGCCAGGCTTGATTTGATTTTCGAGATTTATTTGGTAACTGCCATCAATAACATCACATACTAGACGTACTGCAATCACAGAAGCAATATGTTTTCCCGTTCCGTCTGGGTCATTATTATGTTTGGGGATAGTTGTATGTTGTTGTGCTATTTGTTTTACATGCATCGATTATCAGAGAAAAATACTCGTTTATGACATCACAGACGGATTTTTTTTAATTGCGTTGCATTGTATTCGGGAAACTTGAAATTTGGTAAATCGACTTATTCTATCCTATATTTACGAAAAAATACTTCCATATACCGATTACCATCACTATCAACATGATTCATTATTGCTTAAACTATTCGCTGGTCGAGATATTCCATATCGGATACAAGCTGATTTAATATTTCTACGTGATTAATGATTTCTCTGTGAGAAGTTGTTATACAAAAAAGATGTTCTTGGAAGTATTGCCGTAGATTTTGTAGTTGTGTTTTATGTTCTTAATTAATGATTTTAAAATATTCGATGATAGATGTGGATGTCTTACATCTTCTATCAGAGAATAGTTCATAATATCCAAACATTGCTCACCACCATATTCGCCATCATTTGCATAAATCGGACCAAAAGCTACAATATTTGTAGTTTTTATATCAAGTAAATGTTGCTTGTATGATGGGTTAATATAGTGGTATGATTGTGTGTTTATCGTATAATAAGACCTGGTATTCGTGAAGATGTCCGAGGAAGAATTTTAGGCCATCTTAGCACTGTTCTGATCTAGCTCTGGTAGATATTTCTGACATAGCTAGTGTATCTAAATCGGGGCTGATAATGTTGGTTCGTGAACTGTTATAGCGATTTTGTATTTTTACCTGTAATGGATTGTATTCTACGTTGGAATTCATTACTGATCTCTTCGGTTTGATAGTTCCCAGATGGTAACTACACAACATGTCATTCCGGGGTTCCATCTTTATCATTTTTATTCACAAACACTATGGCATTATTCGGTTGCTGACCACCAAATGATTTTGATCTAATATTCGGCCAACTATAGTATACTCGTAATTTTGCTAGCGCTATCTCTTTTACGGGTATTGCAGTTCGGAAATTCACACTGAATTCAGGGTTGGTTGAGGTTATTGAGATGATGGTTGTCTTTGGCGGTATTGTATTTGTGGTTATCCGCTGCAGTAATTCGATCGTCGATGACATTGCCATTGTTATTGTTATTTTGTTTTTTCTCTAATTTTGGTGTTGTTGTGTGGTAGATGTTTATCATCTACGTGAAATCGTTGTGTCATCGAGACTGGATGATATCAGCGACGACAAGTTGGAATACGCGGTAGATGCAATATGTAACTTACTTATATACTCGTGTAAATTATTCTGCCTGCATGTGGAGTTATTTCTGTGTATTGTTGCTAAAAATTCTGTAACTGTTGTCGCAATTGAAACACAATTTGTGACAACTACAGGTTCCAACACTGTTACCGCTGGGAACAATATACCCGTTTCAGCAATTACACTTGAAACCGAATACAAAATAATGTCAACACCAGTATTTCGCCTGTGGTATTTTTTTTAACTTCGTTGTATATTCGTCAGTTAGATTTTTTAGATTAGTCTGAAACTCACTGACTTGATCCTATCGATATTGATGGATATTCATTAAACTATTTAATTAAATCAATTATAAATTCTACATACCATGTGAATTGACGCTGATGCTCAATTACCACTGACATAGGTTATTGTAAATGTTACATGACACCTTTATCTATTATTGCACTTGCAGTATTAATTCCCGTAGATGTACCCGATGACACATCAAACTGTACTGCTTAAAACAGGGTCAATCTATAGATACCCGCTTATATTCTTTAGGTGGCGCTAACCCGTAGGAATCAAAATAATCAACTCCAAGTGGATCAATCGCGTATGCAACCAAATGAGTTCCAGGTCCGGTGCTGTTATCGAGATTAATTATACCGGTTTCAGCGCTGTTTGGTTGTCGTGGTAGTTGATCTCGCATAAAAACACCTCTGAAGTTTCTTATCGCGTATTTTTAGTAGCATCGAGTAAATCAAAATTTGACAACGGTGCTAGTAAACTGTCCCTGATAGTCTCAGGCCTTTTCCGCTTAACCATGAATACGGAGTCCCAGGTAGTCTTAGACCCTTTCCCTTTTTGATATCCCTTTCCAGTTGCTTTCTTTGGAGCCATCCCAGCAGCGGTACCAACAGTACATAGCGCGGCAGCTTTCGCGACTTCGGGGACGGTGGCAACAATCAACGCTGGTAACGCAGCGAGAAGTGGAAATATTCCACCTGATTTAATGATATCTTTGATCGCGGTCGTTGAGAGAGGAACCTAAATACCTTTATTAAATCTTTTTTAGCATCATTGAAATGCTTTATTTGACGAGCTGTAAGTGATAGTTTATTCTGACCACCAGACATCTGATTGTGTTTTAACGATATCGTAGTTCCACATTTTTTAGCTGTGATGTAACATGCCATACAAATTCTTCATTATTGAATTATGCGGAGTATGTTGTTGTTGTTAGCCATGACAATAATGATTTACCACCTACACTCATAAATGAGAGTAAGTTTTGACTTGCGACGATTGATGGAGTCATTACTGGCATCCGTAATGAGACATATTATATTTACTTTACCAGTAGGAACAGCAGCATCTCGCCTGATTGCATCATTATCATCACTTTTTGGGACGAAAAAAACTTTGTGTTTAGGTCCAAAGATAACTTTTGTCACATTTCTACAAAATCCGAATATATGAGACAATGAAATCGCGCATGAAAATAATCTACGCGGTCCCTGCAATATACCTCTACGAATTGTGAACCCTAAGTTGTAATTAGGATTATCACCATTTATAACATCAAAGGGGGCAGCTGGTCTATCTTCATGTTCAGCGTCGACTCGTTGTTGATTAGATGAAGTATATATTTACTGTTGTCCGTAATTTGACATACTTATTATGTTCAGCGTGATCAGTAACATCCTTAGCAAACATCATGTATGGTCCAGCCGATCTTGTATAATCATCATAATATCTCGCTAATTCCACTATTGTTTTGGAAATATCAACATTATTTGGAATATATTCAATCTTTCTATCATTATACATATAAGTAACGCTACTAAATAATGCCATAATACCGTTATTGACAAAACCAACTCGGACATTTGCGTCATATGGCGAATTAACTTCAAAATTTGTAACGTGTTCTCCTTCTACTTCAATAAATGCTACAGCGGGTGGAAGGTAATTACTCGTACCATGAACTTGAAGTTCAGTTTTTCCTCGTTCATTTGGTTGTATTGCTTTATACTGATAAAATTGACAATTATTTACAGAATCATCTTTGGCACATAGACATCCATATCCAATGCTAGGTCGGTTGAAGATTTAAACATTTTATTCTCAATCTAAATCGCGAACTCGCTCGGGATTTTAAACCACTTCCCGTTATCATATATGCAGTGATATTTCCTTGAGCATCAAATTCTTTATTTATCCGCACTGCTATATTTTGATCCACCACTTTGTTTATTATATTGCTAACAATAGGTTTCCCAGTGGTGGTTTTGTTCGTCGTCGAATCAGCGTGATTAGTTTTTCCTTGGCTGCGGTAAATGCTTTACCGGGAACAACACCAACAGCGCTAATACCCTTATCACGAATAACATCAATAACTTTCATCGACAATTGTTTTGCGATTGCTGCTATTTTTGGAGCCATTCTGGCAAATAACCCTTGAACAACATCACCGACACTATCTCCATAATGCACAGACCTTATAAACAGGTAATAGTGAATTTACTACGCAGGCCATGGTTGGCTTATGGTGGTTGTAGTGTATGATCATCTTATGTAAATGTTATTTATCTAATCGGTGAATAATCGTCACGGACAATCAATCACTATGGAAATCATCAACGAGTCAATCGATACATTTTCGATATACACTTACATCCATGATACCACCTTCAAATAGTCGTCGGCAGATATCAGCAGCTTCATTATTTATTTCCTGGGAATTATTTCCAGCTCGTTTACCCCCTACAAGAATTTCTAATCTTGCTATGTCGGAGAGAATATTATTAGGACAGAGAACAAGACCACTACCATGAGTTCCAGAATATGAAAATCTAGCTGCGAATTTTGCACCAGTTGCCCCTTGCGTATCATCAGATGCTTTTTGTAGAGATTCCAGTGATCTGTTAATTCTTTCTAAAACATTTGTAATTTCTTCTTGCTGAGATGCGAAAGACTCTTGTTTTGAAGATTTGTGTCTTTTTCTTTGCGATTTTCACTCTTCTGGTTGTTTTAGTTCTTCTCTTCGCTGTTTTTATACTAACATTTTCTTGCCATTTTGATCTTCTTTATGCTGTTGTTTTTTGGAGGTTTTTTGTTCCTTTTTTCATATTGATTATATTTTTACTTACCGTATCGATATATTCTACATACGGTACATTTGTTGTATCAATGCGACTTGTGTTAGTTTTAAATTTATAAAGTACATCAGCCCAATGTTCTATATCTCTGATATATTTTTTATGTCCTGGTTTCAAATTTTTTGTATCTTAATGCCCCGCGGCAGCAAATTCGATAAAATCTTTTAGATCACTTTTATCGATATACTCTAAAGTTTCCTGGGTACATTTATTTCGTATTTCTTTGACCATTTCTTCATCGGCTTTTCGGACCGGATTGAAATCTTGCCGGACTAGAAAGATTTTGTAAATGTTTCTTTAGTTTCTTTTGCTAATCTTTTAAGTTCAGAAAGAACACCTTTATTTTCTTCTTCCTCCTCTCCTTCTTTTCCATAAATAACCTCATTAGTGGTTGTAGTAACAGGTTTGAATAATTGTTCAGCACCTAGTGCAAAATCAACTTGGGCTTCCTATCGTTGTTAAAGTTTTTCTCTGACAGAATCTCTCACGGGGATATTTTTTTTAATTTCTTCTAAACGTTCTCGAACTAGTCTAGTAGTTAACGATTCTCCTACCATTATTGTTATATAACATGATTTAATTAATAACAACTAACAACTCTGCGACAACAAACACGCCTGTTTTTGACGCAACATTCCTGGTTTGCGAAATAGAAACCTCGTACGAAACCGAAACTGACATTTTTTGGTTTGTCTGAATTAGTTTCGGTCTGATTTACCGCATCATAGAGGGTTTACTTTTGTCTAAAAACTTGGTTTGTTTACATGCTCTCTATTTGACAAATAAACACCTCGTATGAAAGCGAAACTGTCATATATTAGTTTATCTGAAATAGTTTCGGTCTGTTCACCCTTTCTACTAGTTATGCTCAAAAGAAACGCCATAATTTTTATCACTGGGCATTTTATATGTACGTTAGCTAAATTGGTTTCGATCAATATGATGTAAGTAAATAAATCATGTAATATGCGTGTACGCTAGAAATTAGATGCTACACATAATAATGTTTTAATTAGTTATGTATGAAAATATATACATAAATATTACAATTAGACTAGATATGTTTATACAAAAAGGATCGATTACTAACGTAGACATGCCATATTAAGATGTAGTTTTCAATTTATTACAAACTTCAGTTGCATCCGTACAAAACCTGATTACGTTGATGTTTGCATGTTCTCTTTTCCTTACTATAGTGATACAACCACGGGCTTGATCGCCACAACCGGATTCTAACGTTTTGCAATTCTTGGGTAAGTTATGCCAGCAATAAAATATGGGAAAGTATTTTTGAGCCAGTTTAGGGAATAATGATTCCAAAACAAGAGTATATGTGTGGTTTTGAACAGAAAATACTGATATTGTGTTCATGTGTATCAAGCGAAATATTGACAAATCTGCTCAAACGTTAAACAAAATTTCCATGACATGACACTAATTCCACACAAACAGAATCACCATGTTAATGAAATGTTCTCATTGTGATTTGACAATGTAATAATCCAAACAAAAATTAGACATGTCATAAGGAAAAGGCCCAAGGAAGCAATTACATAACGCCTGGCAATATATCTTTGACTAGTGTGTGTGTATCATGGGTAATTGGTATCTGAATATTTCCTAGTTGTTAATATTAAACATTGTCTAATGCGTCATGATAATATTTATATACAATAGTTATACTAAGGGGTTTTCGGACGGATTAGATAATGCATAACAGAAATTACATATGATATATTGTTTCAATCAATTAAATAATGGATCCCATTTTCGTTGCAAACGTTATTTCATTTGTAAATTATACAAGGTATAATACAATGAAGACATGTATATAGAATAAACATTTGATTATCTCTAATCTTTTGATCACCATGAGATACAATTCAGATTCATGTACCGTATAATGCGTCATAATCAAATTCTTCTGCAGTTTTAGAATAAGCATTAGGTATGATCAAATTAACTGAGTTAACTAAATTAAAGGTTTCATCGTTAATTTAAAACCAAATAATTCAAGATTCATTAATGCTATGGCTCTAACTTTGCCATCGAATAGTGTATTTTGTACTTTTGTAAGTTTAGTATTGTTACGCGGTTTGTTTTGCCTTGATGATAAACTATTAAACAAGACTAAAACAAATGCGGCAGAGATTAATTTTAATTTGGACGCAAGGTAAGCATGATATTATGCAAGGATAACAGGTTATCAGGAAAGTTTCAATAATGTGCGTGTAAATTTAATTTTATACGGTAAAATAATTAAATTCAAATTTGTAGTAAATTATTTACTTTTGGATAAATATCTCTTATATATTACAACATTATTAGACTATTTTTCCACGCGATATTCTTTCTTCTACTTATTAAGGACACATTTAATACGCACATCTTATTTCTGTTTTCTTGATTAACAACTAGAAAGGCGACACATAAACACATTTGGAATACAGTAATTAACTTTATAAAACATTCAAAATGAAACATTATCAAATCAATATAATGGTCGAGGCGAAGGTTAGATAATCATACAGAGTAATAAATATATCGTGATTCTTTCTCTAAAGTTGGTTAATACTTCATTACTAAAATATTGAGTGAAGATGCAAAAGTATATCGTAACAATTTCAATCAAGACAGGTCTGATCCTTAAGGTAAAATAAACAACGCTAAAGTTAACGAATAACATGCGAGTACGAATGGGGGCCCGTAAACATGTGGATATTTATCACGCGCTCCATAGCAATTTGATTGACGTAAATATTTTCGAAGATCAGAATAGGACTGCTATGTTTGTTGATGACCATTGATTACAAAATGGAATACTACGATGCAACGTATTTTAGAAAATAGTATCAATCAGAGATTATTACTGGAAACGCAAATGGACAGCATGTAATGCCGGTAAGAACCATTTATGTTACGCAGCTATACCAGAGTTATTAAACGTCAGTTAGAAGATAATTAGTGGCTTCTAATTACATGTTCATTGATAATAGCCGGGTTGATAATCATTGATTTAAACAGCCAGTACCTTGAGATTATGTAATTAAATTCAAGAACTTGCATCTTTTTTTATTTCGTCAGATTATGTAACAATTTTAGGGACTGCCATAATTTACTTTCACGATTAAAGTCAAAACATTTTGGAGTCATAATTGCATAAAATTCAAGAATGCTATCATAGCAACATATCAACACTTTATCACACAGTCGGTACTCTTTGCCAATAACGTGTGCTGTTTCATATGTTTTATTTTACACACGGGAACATATCACTTCATGGGATTCTGATTGGTTCAAATGAGCCCATGAAATTAATGTTCAGTATTCTCCCAACTGATTGGCCGCGATCGTGTTGAAACATGTTTAACCCCTCCATCTGGGATTTGTTTGTTTTCATTGAAAATTTTTGGCCGTCATTTTTTTTTATTCGACTCGGGAAAGGGGACTGAGCAAAAATGGGCTCGTCTGTTTCAATAATACATATTAAACCATGCAGGGGTTTGTTATGTCATGTATAACACTTTATAGCATGAAACATTGCAAAACCCTAAGACAAACACAATAACAAGTAAAACTACCGGTATTGCTTAGATGATAACGAGGGTACGGATGCGGATGGATGGTTGCAGGGCCGTATTATCCATAAGGCAAAGTGTGCAACGGCAACAGGACTCCCGAGTCTCAAGATGCCACGTGTATTATCTGATTTCACAGGCAGGGCCCCTAAGGATTAAGCAAGGGGCCCTGTATATTATCGCTGAGTTCACAGGTAATGTTGTAAATAGTACTGTAACCATATTTATGGACAAAGCAGGATAGCTGTGGGCCCCTATGTTGGGTATGCCCAGGACTCCAAAGGCCTTAATCATGCCCTGGATGGGCGGTATATCTGAAGCACCATACATACAAGCTTGGTTTATAGGTGAACTTACTGATGTAAATGAACTCAACTTTATTTACAGAAGAATCTTGATATAAACTGGATTTACGAACAGACAAAACTTGCAACAACAGCATATTTACGCGGTAAATATGTGATGCAACTCCAACTACAAATTAAATTTGTTTACGTCTTCTGTACAATATTATGTTCCTGATCAAATACCGCAAATATCAGGCCACAAATAAATTTCAGTAAATAAGAAATAGGTATTTCTGCATCCAGTAATCTTCTTTTCTCACAAATGTCGCAACAATGTAATGTTTAATTGTGATGTGATATATTCCAACTCAAACCGGTAACATGCACAGTATCAAACCATGTTAAATTACAGGCCTTAGGCATTTTCGGCTGACACATGTTTTGTTTTTCGTAAAGTGTTATGTTCATTTGGATGGACGTTTATTCTTTGATTTATAATCATCAAAAATGTCTAATATACTTGTACTATTTCAAGTTTGTTTGGAACTATGTTGTTGTACAATAATAGAAAGATACAGCGTCCGTCAGAATTACGAAATTATTCGTTCTTCTTTCTATCTAAGTTATTTCTTCTGACAAAACAAATGTGATCACAAAATCTGAAATGGGTAATGATTTAATATTAAATTTATGAAATTCGTTAAATAATGTTCAGCTGTACATTATTCACTCGTTTCATAAATTCAATAATAAATAGTTATCCATTTGAGATATTCAGTTTATAAGCTTCGTACGGAATACATTGGAAACCGTTTCAGATAGGTGAGATATATAAAGTACAATCAGGATTACCAGAATAACATACAAGGAAAGCATACACTGAGATCTGTTTAATTAATTCGCTTTGTTTTGTATTATAATTTGAAGGTATAACGTTATTTGAATAAAATATTCAAAAAACTTTATACTTTCAAAACATTAATTTGGGTTTTATCTAATCTTGCTACTTAGGATTAAACCCCAAGACATAACAATGCTTCGTTAGGTCCCTTGTTTTAACTACGAAACTAGATTATTTTATTTATGAATATATGCGTGTCTTTGTGTTTTATTTCGGTGAGCATGGAGACAAATAATTGAGTAAAACATTTTAAAGAGATTAGATGTATATCATATTTAAACAAATCTCTTAAAGCATGGCTATAAAGATTGCACGAAAGTACTGGTGTATTGCATAGAAGATGAAGATTAAATGTAACCTTTTCGGACAGATGCTTGTTTAGGAGACATGCAATTGTGCTCATTGGAGACCTATCTCCAACGACGAATATATACATATATGCTTAACGAGGTTTCACCAAGTTTAAAAATTGCCATCGTCCAAGTAGATATCCATTTATGTGTGTGATCGGAGGAAGCCTGAATGATAATTATAAAAGGAGAGACATACTTCTTCCGACAAAATCGCAGTTAGTCGTCAGATATGGAGTAAGCCTAAATCCTATAACCCTTTTGTAAATTGGAACCGGAAACCCACAAACGTGACCATGCCCAATGACAATCGTGACAATGATAGCTATTGGTCTAAAATAATCAATAATTGAAACGTAGATTCAACCACGTGACCAACCAGAGTTTGGCATACCCCGATA
>JARLTB010000168.1:27500-272500 GCA_030141615.1 Unio pictorum | reverse complement strand
AATAAATTTTTACTAGTCCGTGATTCTGTCAAGAACAAATTACTAGAACGATAAGAATTTCAAGCTATTTTTTGCGGACGACACAGAACAAGTTTTCAAACCTATCATAACAGCTACGGAAATATTTGCTAAACAAACTGCAAATATAGAATGAGAGAACGCATCAAACAAAACGGATTTTACTAGATCTTCCAGCTGATTTAGCTGCGAAACATTATGACCGCATGCAGTCATTGTTGACCATATCATAAAAAAAAATATTTAAAGAAAAAGAAACATTGGAAACATCTAAAAACATTGCTAATGAGACTATTATTGATATTAAAAAATATGAAAATCTGACTGATCTAGCTGGTTTTGCGTTTGAAGGTTTTAGTGATAAAGAAAGATACTTAAAACTTGGCATTAATACATATGTAGGCAGAGATACCTGGGATAAGTGGATATATCGCATATAATAAGACAAAGATCGATTTTGAAATAAGATCCAATAGTTATTATGTACATAAGTAAAATACACGAATATGAATTTTTTCAGCAACAATTCAGCTCACAATATCAACTTCCTCCACCGCAGCAGCAAATAATATAAAAGACAAAAGAGATTGTTGTCAGAATTTGACTAGGCTAGTGAACAACTTTAAAAAAGAGAGACAAGGAGCAATTGGAAGTGGTATTACATCAGGATGAAGTGGTCATGTTACCTGTCCTAATAATATTCTTTCCGATTAGCACGATTAGCAGTTATCATAGGAACAGCGCAGATTTGAAATAATTCTCTGGAAAATATTAATGAAGCCGCTGATGTTTGTCAAAGATTATTTCAAGGTGGTATAATGAATATCGGCGTATACCGGGAATTTATCGATAAACTCGCAGATGGTTATCATAGTGACTAATTGTTACTAATAACTAAATGTCTGATTAAATATAACGATAAAAAAAAGATGACCATACATCAAAGACATCGTGGACCTGTAAAGGTACGAGTATAAAATTCACGATTACCAGTCTATCAAGTAACTTATGTTGATGGTCTCGGTAATGTTATGCAAGGGTTATTGGCAAGAATGACTCCAAAATAGCTCCAATTGCAAAATTATTATAAATGAAGGCTGTTAATTTTATTGGTGAAAATGATCCTGGTGTTATTCCAAATATTGCAGTAAGGCCTTCAATGCAACGAAAGATAGACTAGCAGGAAAAATACGGAGAAAATGAACGCCAGCAAAAATTATCATCTACTGAAATTATACCCTCGAATTTCAGTAAAATAATAAACCAAGCCGCGGATCAAAACATAGTAGACTTAATGAATCAAGGAAGTACAAAGAAATAGTACTGCAAATTTAATAGTAGTAAGTGGTTTGACAAGGTCAGCGCAATCACGATTTAGTTCGAGAAATAAATAATAAATGTTCAAAGGAATATCTGACACAGCAATCGACATGGACGCACCGGTTCTCAAAGATGAATATGTACGTGATTATCCATTTTATTCTTATAACGCGATACAACCAAAGCATGTATTGAATTAGAAGTAGAACTTGCAAAAGCTGTTGTAGCTAAAAAGCCATATGCAGAAAATTTGCGAGTAGGTTTTGTTAATGATATGATTATGGCTTTGTTTAGTAGCGCTTTATACATGATTGATAGAGGAGAGATTGATAATATTCAGAAGGATGTTGACGTCGCCACAACAATAGTGGGTTTAGCGAGATATTCTGATGATTATACCAGATCGGCCGGTCCATCAATGCTATTTGCTAAAGATATTACTTATACTGCTGATCATCTTCAGTATGTTAAATTATGGACAGCACTATATAATGCATCTGATTTTGAACATGACAATAGACCAGCTGGTGATTTTGACATTATAAAAGGTGTTATTGCTACTTACAACATAGGATTTGCAACACGTGTAGCTATGTTAAAAGGACCACGTAGAAGTTCTTCATGTGCAATTCCACTGTCTCATATTTTTAGATTTTGCAGAAGTGCTAAACATTCAGTAGTCCTTGTACGAAAGAGTGTTGAGCATGATATAAGCTGGCAAGGTGCTGGTGTTGCTGATGTTAATGTAAATATAACAACGCTCTCATTGCGGATGCCAGTAATGACTCCATCAGTTACTGAGGAGAATAAATTATTGTCATTTATGGATACAAGTAGTAAATCATTACTATCTTGGCTAACAACAACAACAAATATTATTCAGAGTAATATTAATGGTATATTTACATCGCATATAGCATCACAACAAGGCGTATCTGCTCCACGACATATATTTGTTGCGCTACAAGATCCAACACGATTAAATTCTTAAGACCGGAATCATATGATATTTGATAAACTCGTTGTTACTGAGATCTCTCTAAAAATAACCAGGCAACAAGAACCAGCTGAGGATATATTGTCAGATTATACAACACACCAAATAGCACGTGCATATCATCGTTTGATAACTCTGTATCCGATTTATTACCTTTCGTTGGCACATCTTGATATAACACGACATACTGTCATTGATATTCACTTCCGAGCTCTTATAACTCTTCCGACTAATGAAGCAAGTGTTATTCTCATTTCTAATTACAGAGACATTGCTGTCACAAATTGGTAATACTTGAAGGTGTTGGTGGACGAATGAAAGTCATTGATGCACCAATAGAAAATTTATAACACAAGTAAATCACTCGTAATATTAAAAATGTTATATCTTCATATAAATGTTAGTCTGACTCCGGGTCAGATTACAAAACTACAAACTGCGTTAGTGAAAACATCCGGAACTACAATGGCACTAAAACATAATCAAATTACAGATGGTCAGAAAAAGCTATCACTGACAGAACGTCAGCGCAAAAAATGCAATGATGCTAAACATGACAAAACCTGCATCCGACTTACTATATCCGCGTGTGCTATTTCATATATAACTAAGTCAGGTGGTTTATTTCCACTTCTCGCCGCATTACCGGCATTAATCTCAGCGGCTGCCCTTGCTGTCGCAAAAGCTACTGCCTTTGTGGCTATCGGGACAGCGGCAGGAATGACACTACAGAAAGCAACCATAAAAGGATTTTAAAAATGAGAAACAAGTCTGAGACTTCCAGTGAGTCGTTTCACGTACGTAAGCGGCCTGAGATTACCAGGGAGTCCTTACGTGTAAGGAAAATGTTCGAGACTACCAGAAACGATTTAATAACGCCGATGTCTTATTTTGATTTAATCGATGTTGTTAAAATATTACAACTAAAACACTTTTGAGGTGTTTTTATGCAATACCTGTTACCTTCCAGACCAAACCGCGCTGAAACCGGTATCATTATGTCGACACCTGTCATCATCATTATGGCAGCACTTAACGATGATGTGTGTGCAAATCGTTAACGTTCTTGTTTAGGAATATCCAGTAAACGTATTAATAACCCTCTTCTTTTGGGAATTTCGTCTTAGTCGATGCCACTCTGAAGTAGCAGTGGCAGTGGCTAATGATGAGGATGTCTTCGCTGCCTCCAGAGTTGGAGAATTCGATAATTTCATTTCTAGTATTAAATTTCGGAACAAGAGGATGATCTCTGTTTGGTAGCCATTATCTTGTACAGTGAATTAGTTGCAAGAGGAGGAAATACCAACTCGGAATGGCATAGTTTTCTTAAGCCAGTACGCACACGAGCAACAATAAATCTTTCTGTCTGTATTTGAGTTCTTCTGAGGACATTCCATGTTAGTGGCTCTTTCTTTTTCTTGAGCAAACTTGTAGCAAATATTTCCTTATTTCCTTTGATCTTCTACTTTCTTTTTTTTGTGGGGGGGCGGGGGCGGATATTTTATGTCTGTTTTAGAATTAGGTACCCATTGTATAATGAATCTAGCCGTGAAACAACACGCTTAAACTTGGTTTCCTATTGTCTAGATTCATGGATTAAGTATCAATTCTTGCATGTGAAAGCTGTGAAAACGTTGTTGTATTCTTTTTTACGAAAAGGCGTTCAGCTTGATGGATTATGAGACTGATACCTGGAAGTAATTAACATGCTATGAATTTATTCTATCGTAATGGCCATTTATGAATAGCGTCTAACAGACATGTAGGGATAGGATGATAATGCTCAGTTACTGATGCCATAAAGTGTAAAAGGCAATCTGACACACAATTATATAAAAAAGCGGTTCTGTTAAATAATGTTTGTCAAAATATGGTGACTGATTATAGGTACACGTACACGGGGACGCGTAGACAACACAACCACCACCTTGATATCAATTTGTAGTGGCTAGTGGATGAACGTTCGAGGTCGGGGTTTGGTTCGTAGTTATGAGGGTGATCGATGTGTATACAATTCCTGATGTTAAAGTAACATGCCCGATATCAAAAACGTTCAAGGACGGAAAACTATTTAAAACCATACCTGGCTTTAACGTACACAGCAAATATGACATTTTAAACTATTAAACTCGTATGTCACCATGATCAAATGTTCTGGCACGATCTTGACGTTTTATGAGTTTTTCGATTTTATACATCAGTAGCGCATTTGATTAGGCTAGGGTTAAAAACGGACTTTGAACAAATGTTCAATAGAAACAATTAGTTGTAGCAAAATAGATCTTCACTTTTTCTTTATAGAGCCATAATCGAATTTGAAATCAATGGACATACCGAAGATTATATTGATCTTAAAAAAAGCTACTTGAACTCAAAAATCAATAGTCTCAAAACTGTTAACACACCTCCAGGTACTGAAACCAGAATAAATCCGGTGAACAATTTTATGCATTCGTTGTTCAGTGAAGTAGAATTTCGCTTGAATAATAAATACACTGGTCAGCAGTAGCATTGATACCTACCCTTACCCGAGCGTAGCTAGAAACCCATTCTGATTGTAAGAGAAATTGAACCAAGAACACACGTTGTAGAAGTTTACACACATATCGCTGATTGTAGAAAATGGGGATGATGATACTAACAAGATAGGGTTTCTGGACCGAAGAATAGAAAACACACAACGGGGCAGTTTGGAAATGAATTATATCTTGGATTTGGGCATTTGTTTGCAAGACATGTAGCTGATGAACGCAGTGAGCTGAACACATCGAACTGTTCCATACGATGAGTCTAAGTGAAACCTAGCACTATTGCCTCAGATCTCTGACTTATAATCAAAGATCAACTTTTCCAAGAATAGTATTCCAAACGCTCCCCTCAAATGAACAGTAATCCAAAAAAGCTCACCTCAACGTAGTCGCCTTTCAAAATCTTTTCGAGTTTGAACATCTTGAATGCAAAATTAAAGTGTCTTGTGTTGCAAAACAGTATATTTAGTTTGCAACTTAAATTTGCGGACTATTTAGTGCGTCACATTTGGTGTTCTGAACATAAACGAGTATTGTTCGCTGGCTTACTAAATTTATGCCATGAAATAGCCAATATATTACTGAATATATTATAGTTCTGAATGTCTAATAATTTCAACATTTTAACATTTTGTCTACAATTATTTGATCTTTACTGACTCGTAAACGTTGATATTAAAAGGTAAACATGTCTGTCGGCATGATCACATATGCACACAATACTTTTATGTGCATTTTGACTGCAGATAATGTCACAGAATGACTACCTAATACTCAACGGACAGCAGGTTCAAATACTTATTAGGTCGAAGGTTAAGGCGTAGGATAAGTATAGAAAGTGCATACCAAATTGATAAATAATGATCAATTATTATTTTGTTAATTAAGATGTTATCACTCAAATGTTGCATAATGTATGCATAACCTCTTTACTAGATTATTGCATAAATCTGCAAAACTGCATATGTTGACCAGTTGATTTATTACTGCATAAAGTAAGCCAATGTTCCTGGACCCTTTATTTATGTACCATTTCCTTGAATACTGCATACAAGTAAAAGAACTGTTCATCACTGGAAGGTGTCCTCGGGTACTGTTTTAGATAATTTGGTCTAAGTCTCACTTATTCGTTACTTCTACTAAACTAATAAACCACATTCTAAAATTGTATAACTAAATATATTGGGATTAACAAAATGCTAATATTTCTATTTCTTCAAGGACGCCTATGAAATTGAACTGAAAACATTTTAGCAACATTGTCACAAAATTAGAAGAAAAAAAAAAACATTGTTATGCCCGAGAAATATTTGACTGTTTTTCGTTGTGCATGCGTACAACGTTAACTAAGGTGAGCATGTGTTTTTCCAGACAAGCGACGAAACAAACATATGTCTAGCCGGAAATTACATGCGACGATGGACATTATAATCGCGATATGCACGGGTATTTTAACCCGAATATTACTCATTGTCCTATGAATTTAAGCAAGATTAATGTATAACCGACACACTGGTCGTTTTTGATCTTGAAGAGGAGAGCACGTATCCCACGTATTCTATACCCATAGGGGTGAGTGTTAAATTTATATTTTATTTGATATGCGAAGTTTATTGAGTTTGTATTGTCATATCGTGTAAAGATTCATTTTTTACAACGCTGATTTGAAACGTTGTGAACTGTGAATTATAATATTCTATTAAGAGTTTAATGTATTAGCATTCTCCAGAACTCATTATTATTACCAGTTTGGTTTTACTATAACTAACAAGTCTAAGAAGTCTAACGAGTCTAACTGAGTCTAACCAGTCTGACGAGTTTAAGGAGTGTGATTAGTCTGATGAGCTTAGCTGATGAGTATATCTGACGTAGTTGCTGACGAATTTAGCTGACGTGTAGAGCTATCTTCAGCTGTCTTTATGTATGTACTTATGTCTGTACATGTGATGGAGCAACGACGGTAGACGTAGCTAATACAAGGGTGCTATATGCTGTCTGTACGTGTATACGTATGACTGTTCATGTGGTGGATCCATGAAGGGTGCGAGCGGCCGATACAAGTCTGGGCCAACCCAAGAGACGTGGTGAAACTGCGGTTTATCAGTGTATGGATCGTGCGACCGTACAAGGGTCAAGAATCATATGTTTAGTCCAATATTTGTTTCAATTGGTACATTTTTATTTACATGAGATTATTTTGAATCTTATTAGTATTCCAAGAGATTTGTGAATCTCGCTTACAGTGCAAAACGTTTGAAACGTAGTTGAAAACTTGAGATTGTTTGGATTTCAATCCTAGTCCATGCGTGAAATTATGTGAATATCTTTGTGTATACTATTATTTCGAACTGATGTTTCTTTAATCTGTAAATCAGATAGATATAATATTATTGGTTTAGTTTCAATGTGTGAATGTTAGTATAGAGTGATTGGGTCAATTGTATGTTGAGTGCGTGTGAGAATCATTGTATATATACTTCATATATTTTTCTTTACTAATTAAGTTAATACATTTTCATCTTTCACACATTGTGTTTGAGTTATTCGTTTAATCCAAAATCCACTTGGTCTCTATTCTGCGACAAACACACATTATACAGCAAAGCAATAATAATAAAATACTATGTTTTCAATTAGGTGATAAAATGTTCAAGTGCATTTTCGTTTAACAAAAGAAAGCATTTTCAGTATCAACAGAAAACGCTTTATTGTTTATAAGTTTTGATTGGATTACATATCTTAAAAATAGTTATGGGGGACAAAATGCTGATTACTTTCTGTTTGAATCATCAGAAAAGCTATTCTAAATATTTCAGGTACGATGCCAAGTTGCATATTTGTATTGCAGTTGCAGTGATGGTACTTGTTCGAAGGGTAATGGTATCTCCAGAATGAACACACGCCATGCCGTATAAAGATGGATTAATTGATACATTTGGCATCGCATAATGCACATATTTACATTTGGCTACATTTAAGACACGCCTTAAAGATCACATCAACAATTTACTTCAAAACAAAAAGAAATGCCGAAGCAAACCCAAAACATACGAACACAAATAGCAGAGAGATATCACCAACAGTGTTTAAATAATATGCAAATCAATGCAAATTAAATATACATGATTCATCAATCATAACGTCTTATAACGTTACTTCAATAAATGTATAGCAAAGACGCACAAAGCTACTTACACGTGAAATATTGCAGCACACCAATAAACAATTCGGTCACCAATATTTCACTATACAATCAACCTAATTAGGTGATTTAGAAAGGTTAAAACTCGTAAATTTTTAGTTGTAATTTGATATCTAGAATTTGAATTTGAAGATTTTGTTTGCATCGCTGTACATTAGTAAGTGATATAAAGCGACAAATATAAGTTAACAAGTACTGGTGTTCCTTAAAATACACAAAAGATAGTGTTGGATATGGAAAAAAGGACAAAATAACACAAAAAAGAAATAAAATAAAAACATGTAGACATTGTGCAAAACAAATGAGATAAAAATAGCAAAACACCGAATTAATTATATATATATATATATATATATATATATATATATATATATATATATATATATATATATATATATATATATATATATACAACCAAATTTAACCTCAAACCTTTTACTTTGCATTATTTATAATACAATATATTTGTCGTCGGTTATTATTCAGTGAAAAAAAATTTACATATGGATACAGATATCTGATTCTTTTACCAGTAACGTTAATGCTTGGTAAATGGAAGTAAATCTTGAAACCGACTTCACTTCCTCATCAGAGTCCACTTTTGCTTCTATGTTTATATGTTATCAGCACAAAATCAGAAACAGCGAGAGAGATCCGTATATAAAATACCGATTGTCCATTCAAGCCAAAGATCAAAGGTGTTAAAAAAAAACAAAACAAAAAAAATATAAATTGCCAAGTCATAGAAGGAAGATACGAAATATTACCGATTCTATTTCTGCAAGCTCATTATTGACCTCCTTTTGTCTTAGTAAATTTCCTACTGCAACCAAGCAGACCGATTTAAATTGTGTACAAGCATAGTATACAAACCATATAGTTTAACCAAATACTTTGCAAACATTGCAGTTACATTGTTCCACTGTTGAATATTGATAATAATATTTGAAAATATGTGTTGGATTTACATTAGCAGAGTATTTTGGGACAGGTTCTATACGCAGTGCTGCAGAGAAAATATATTACACCATTTTATATATAATACCTAGACAAATGTTTTAAAAGAGTCTAACATTTTCAATCAAAACAACGAATTCCTAACTTTACAAACACATTTCGCCCAATTGATCAAAAGATTCGTATGCATATGTATCTGATAGTTTGCCAGTGAAGCAAACTGTTAGCATAGACTACACGCTAGACTAAATTCCCATACATATAAACGATAGTTTTTGGGAAAATCACTATATTGTACAAGATCGATAAATCTTGCTCTCATCTTTTGAGTGTATGCATCCAAGAAAAATCAATAAGAATGATGAAAATTGCATCTTGCACACCTTTATGTTTTCCAAAGATCCGTGGTGATACCTACAACAAGAAATCAGTCTTGTGTGATAGTCCTTTTAACATCCAATTGTGCATGTGTCATCAAGCCATACATTAAAATTACTTATTGATTCACGTCTACTAAGCCTACAATTTACCTACATAAAGATAATTTCGGTAACAGCACGGAAATGCGAGCAATTATTTTCAGAAAACCCGTGTTCTTCATGCATTTAAATAGAAAATTAATATAACCACAAGTTACTTCCCTCATATATAAGATATCGATTATGTATTACGGCACCCTGATTTCTCAAGGACGTGATAGGAAGAAGAAAGAAATAAAACGAGTTTATAACCTCAAACACTTGTTCAAGCACTCTGTGATCAGATGTGATCACTTTTTAGCTACTTGATTACTCGACAATACAAGTATCAACATACGCGACAAGCCAGAATCAATTGAAGACTATGTCCGGTTTTGAAAAGTTTGATACGCCGTATTTTGTTGATATCAATTTAAATTATCTTAGGCTGCATTGACTCTTTCCAAATCTTATATTTAACTTAGTGCAGCACTATATATAAACGTTTTTACCACTGTACCGTTGTGTTTTGAAAAAATGCAAGACTTAGCTATAAAAAACTGGTCCTTGTTTTTCTTTGTTATGTTTTGCATTGTTTCTTTTAAAGTGTAAATGTTTTGAAGGATAATGTGCAAACCTTGCCACATCTATCATTTTGTAGGTAGGTAAATTAGACCACCGATTATAGTATCTTGCTTATATTTTCAACACAGTAAAATAGTATGGCTTTAACTAATGCCCCCCCCCCCTCGTTGCTACATTCAGAATATTTACTGTGAATTATCTAAATATACAATGAAGAAACGTTACATTGATATTGCATTAGGTCCGATAAAATGTATTCAATTAATTTAGTTCATACTATCTAAGTTGTAAGTCAATTTGCACGAGTAGCTGCATCACTGCTAAACCAGTCGAAGCTGCAGTAATATGTTTCTCTAGATTAACTGAATATATAATGACAGCAGTGTTAAAGAAATCTGACTATTGAGATAAAACAAGGTTTTTATAATATTTATGTCCACATTATAAATCCATGCCCGCGTTTGCAACAGAGTTGTAAAAATGCAAAGTTGCATCGTCTAAAAGTTAGTATTCATGGTTATGTCAAACTATTGTTGTGTGACGTCTTGATGAAACGGCTGTGTTCAATGGACTTGTGTGAATTGGATGGAGGTACCCATCAAGACTTGTGTGAATTGGATGGAGGTACCCGTCAAGTTCCATCTCATCTTCCATTATAATAAACTCTGATGTTTCCCGTTGATTCACTGCTAATGTGTCCTTGTTATGAATCATAGTTGATTGAACAATTTGATTAGCATTAGACTCCAAAGCGGTGCTGAGTTCCCCACCTGCATTACTCACAATTGTCCAGTAATTTTCCGCTAGGTTTTCCAGTGGTGGGATTTCTTCTCCACACTCTTGAAAAGTTATATTGTTTGTTTCTCTATCAACACGTAAGGAAGGACAGAAAGAAAAGAAATATATTAAAAGTCAAAGAATATATATCAAAGAATATATATCTAACGTTCTTCTTTCAACAATCTGCATTTTTTAACTGTAAATGTCAAGTAGAACATAGAAAAACGTGATGGAGGGCACAAGTGTACGCAAGCTATTTTCATAGCTTAGTATAATTTGTTTTTCAACGAAGCAAAACATTACAGTTTAAAAGTCAAATATGCTCACTGCGACGAATTAAACGATACCATAGCATCTGAAAATTATATACGAAAACAAAACATGTCACAATGTATTCTTTTAATGTGTGATAAGAATTATAATAATGGAGTCATATATACATACAAAAAGACAGATACCGATGTACATACATACATACATACATACATACATACATACATACATACATACATACATACATACATACATACATACATACATACATTATTACATACATTATTACATACATTATTACATACAAGCATGCATACATTGAAAAAGAGACAAGAAATACAAGCAGACAGTAATAGATGGATGGAGAATGGAAAATATTCAACAAACATGCATGCAGAAGGAATGAAACTAGCACAAAAAAATATGTTGCTATTTTAATTTCCTAACTTTCTGTTAGTATTTATTATTATTTGAGTTAATTACCTTTTCTGACACTTCTGTCTCAGACACGAAAATCCCACAAAAGCAAGCAGAATACAGATACCGAATCCTAAAATCATGTAGATCAATAGGTGTTTGAAGGGATTTGCTGAAAGCATAAGAAATATTGTTTTATATTTTTTTCTATCTATCTATCTATCTATCTATCTATCTATCTATCTATCTATCTATCTATCTATCTATCTATCTATCTATCTATCTATCTATCTTTCTATCTATATGTCTGTCTGTCTGACTGACTGACTGTCTGTTTATCCATCCATCCATCCATGACAAAAAATATATTTCAGTCTAATACGAACACTTTAAAAAACTGAGATTATTAGAATATTTAGTTCAAAGTTAGATGGATCCACAATCATATCTCTTCATATTGCATGACGAAAATACACACTATTTCCTTTGCTACAAGATACAAATTAAGCAACGTGATCAATACAGCCATACTTCAGATGCTTATATTTCTAAGAGATCAAAAAAAAAACATTCTGATATTTTTATGTAACATTTGCAACATGAGGCAGGGAGGGCGAGCCCACTCAATTTATAAGGTTGTATTTGCTAACCTAAGGCTTCTTACAAAAGCGAAACAATTAAGCCAATAACACCAAACCTAAGCGTTTAACCACCTGAGAGTTTCTCTTACGGTTTTAGTTTATTTTCTTACGGATTTTTGTCGTCGTATGTTTTTTTATTATGAGCGTGAGTTTACTAGACATTACACTTATTCGAGGTGGCCCCCTCCCTGATGCGCTCAGTTATCCATAGGTTTTATAAAGACCTATTTGATATCGTGATCTAGGATAATGTAAATTTATCGTTATAAATCCGTGCGTGTTAAATTGTGCACTCGAGAAGTTTTAATGTCGTTCATTGTAGCATCGATAACACCTTTGACAATGATAAAGTCACTGCTAACAATAGTAAATGTTGACCACACATGAGATCCACTTATTTTACAATATTTTTATATTATTCTAGGGAATTGAATGTTTTGATTGAAAGTTACAAAGTTTGTGTATATATATATATATATATATATATATATATATATATATATCAAACCTAAATCACAAGAATTACCCTTTAGATTGTTGTTGTTGTTGTTATAGGGTTTAACTCCATTTTTGAGCACATGATAGGCTATACATGGCGGCCAGTATTATTGGTGGAGAAAGAACCAGGGAATCCCTCATGAAAGAACCACCGACCCACGAGAAGCTACTGGCAAGCTGTCTCACATAACTACATTAGCCGAATCTTAGACTCGAACCCACGCAGACAGAGGTGAGATGACAGTGATCCGTAATGGAGAGCGTTTTAGCCCTCTCGGCACTTGGGGCCCAACTCTTTAGATAAGACTGGGGCATAAATACCCACATAATTCTCACAAATAAACTTTAGTGCGAAATTCTTTTCTATAAAATGTACAGATATACACATATACGGGGGATAGAAACACACATAAAACATATTTATATTATGGGAGGCAATGTAGGTGGAGGGGGGCATCTATTCTGCCATATATCTGATGCGTCCCCCACCCCCACGCCCCCCCCCCCCCCCAAATTATTTTTTGGTTAGGTTTAACGCCATTTTTAAGCACACGATGGGCTATACATGGCAGCCAGTATTAATTGTGGAGGAAGTGCCCGAGAAAACCCTGGAAATAACCACTACGAGAAACTACCGGCAAGCTTTCTCACATACGCTCATTGGTCGGATCTGAGACTCAAACCCACGCAGACAGAGGTGAGATAACAGTGATCCGTAAAGGAAAGCGCTTTAGACCACTCGGCCACTCCCCCTCGAAATAAAAATTGTAAAAGATCAATAGTTGATATGGTGGCAATAATAAGAATTTACTATAATACATCAGATGAAACTCTTCATTGAAAATTTGAAAACGTTACTTAATGTGGCTGTTTGAAACTGTTAAAGTTATGTATCTCACTTGCATTTCATCGAGACCAAAATTAATTTGTAGATTATGTAATGATAAATATTTCCTACAATTCATTGTTTTAACTATACCATTACTTTTTCTCGAGATGTAAAAATGTTTTTCTACCTGATTGCTGAATGGCTGCAATGGAAGCCATCACAAAAAAATTGCCTAACAATATTCCAAATATGGCCGATTTTTTAGACTTTAAAATATATTTTGATTTGGTTGTTGTCGGAATTAAGATTATGTCATCTCCATAAGTTCATGCAGGTCAGAGAGATAATTTATAATATTGTTTGTGTTATATATCACTTTCTAAGAAGTTATTAGAAGTTACTGAAAGAATCATCGCATTCCTTACCTAATTATCTTCATGTAAGGACTAAATATTTCAGACTACATGTATAATAGAGCATCTAAGGTATCAAAATATGACGTCGTTAGTAGTTTGAACTTTGAATAAATGCACTGTATATGTGGGCTGAACGCTGATATATTTCATTCTAGTGGGAAGAAAGCTATATATAGTACTTGGTAGTGAGTAATCAAAGGTCAATACTGCCCACAAGATTTATATATCTGCACGCTAAGTAAATACATAGTTATTGTATGAAATAAGGCACTAATATATATAATTTTTTATTTGAAATTTACATTAGAACATTGCCTTCCCGTAACCCCACTTTGGGGATGAAATCCCACAACCCACATAAAACTATATATATATATATATATATATATATATATATATATATATATATATATATATATATATATATATATATATATATATATATATATATATATATTGTTACGTCTATTGGATTAAAAAATTTTATTTTTGAATGTTAAATCAAAATTTGTCATTTTGCCTTTAATATTCATTAATTGGGAGATTTTTCTGGTAAATTCAGGCTGACCTAGACTCTAACTGTAAACAAGTTTTGACCTTGGCTTGTTGACCTAATTCCTGACCCTGCTTTAGACATTGTCAACAAGCTTCTAAAACTACTGGTTAATCTCAAGGACAACTTTTTATTTTTAGTTCTTGGGGGTAGGAAATATCTAGATCATTTCATTAATACATGACTTGGTGAAGGTAGACTCTTCCTCTGACCTTCTATCAATTTCTAGAAAATCACGTGATCCCTTGTTTACATATTAAAAACGGGTATTTAAATCATTGTACTGGAAGAGAGATTCAGTAGAATCTGGGTTTTTAAAGTTAAGTTGTGTATTTATGTTTGAGTGTTAATTTTAATTATCTTGTTCTGGACATTGTGACATTTCGTCATAGAAAGAGGAATTATTTGGAAAAGAACCTGAATTCATATTTTCATTTGGATGATAATAAAACAAGAACTGCATCACGTGACATTGTCAGCCATTTTGGATTACATCGTCAAGATTCGAACCTGGAACTATTAGAACATTTATTTATCAGGACTCTTACAAATTCCATTAGTGGATTATTTTTGTGAATTCTATATTGGATTAATGTTGGATTTGATTCTCTAGAACCGTAAGTTTATTTATTTTATGAAAATAATTGTACTTAATAAAAATCACTCTTTCTGTGTTGCTGCTTATTCGAGCCTAAGCACGTAACGTAGAAATTGGGATCTCGTCTTGGGATTTAAATAAATTAGAATTTAAATTTGAATTTCCCCTAGTTTTTGAAATATTTAAATCTTTAGTGAGACTAACACGCTTGTATCAAAATTACATCTAAGGTAGAAATAATTCTTTCTAATCCTACCCAGGAGCAATTAGATCTTTTCAGAAAAGATGAGTTGGTTCAACTTGCCAGGAAATACGATCATTCTGAAGTCAAGGCTTCTTTAACGAAACAAGATATCAAAAAGATTTTGGTCCAGTATTTGGTAGAAAAGGACATGTTCGAACAAAGTGCTTTGATTTCGGTCAGTAAGTCTGCATCAGACTCTGACATAAAATTAAAGGAATTAGAATTAAAATTCAAGATGGAATTAGAGTTGAAGAAGCTGGAATTTCAGAGAGAGAGAGTGAATTAGAGTTAAAAAAACTGGAATTTCAGGAAAAGGAGAAAGAGAGACAGGAAAGGGAAAAGGAAAAGCAAATTGAAAAGAGCAGTTGTTTGATTGATGGTGTTTAGCCAAGAAAGTCGAGCAAGATTATCAAAATCTAAAGCAAATTATATTAATTGAAGAGTTCAAAAACTGTGTCCATAATGATGTTAAAACTTATCTTGATAAGCATCAGATTGAAACCTTGGAAAATGCTGCTCGAGCTGCTGACGAATATTCTCTGACACATAAAGTTCCTTTTGTTAACACGACTTCTACTCAACAATTGTCTGGCAGAAAAGAATTTCCGTCTAATTCAAGCCCTTCTAAAACTCAAACTAACACAACTTTCAAAAATCAGACTTCAGAGAAGTTTGATTCTAAATCCTTGTCTCTTCCAACGTGTAACTTTTGCAAGAAAAAAGGACACGTTATTTCTGATTGCTACAAATTGAAAAATAGGCATCATAATCAAGACAGACCTGTTCCAAATGCTCTTATTTACAAGAGGTCAAGGTCACAGTCATGCATTGAAAGCAATACATTTGTTGGGTCTAATAAATCCCAGTCTGATTTTGATATGGAGAATTATGAACCATTCATATCGAAGGGTTCTATATCACTCTTGGGTGATTCAGCCAATCCCACGAATATTAAAATTTTAAGGGACACAGGAGCCTTTCAGAGTCTTTTATTATCAGGTACTTTGCCTTTTTCTGAGAAGTCATCTTCTAATGAAAGTGTTCTTATTCAGGGAGTAGAGTGCGGCTTTGTTAATGTTCCTCTCTATTATGTAAATTTGTCATCAAACTTAGTGCCAGGACCTGTGACAATCGGAACAGTCTCGGTTTTACCCGTCGAAGGTTTAGATTTATTGCTAGACAACGACTTAGCTGGGGACAAGGTTGTTGTAACTAACAAGCCTAATTAGGATCAGAATGTTGATCCAATTGAAAAAGAAATCCTTGATATATTTCAAGCTTGTACAGTTACCAGAGCTAAAGCAAAGAAAACTCTTGAGAATGAAGTTGAAAAGGGCAGTATTCCCTTCGTTGACATATGCATGGGTCAGGTTTATGTTATTGAGGACAGTATTCCCTTATCTGACATCTGCGTGGGTCAGGTTTACGATGTTAAAGTAGGCAGCATTCCTTCAACTGACGCTGGTATAGGTCAGATTTTTGATGAGGTCACTTTTACTCTTGGTTTAGATCAATCAGAAGGTATTGATCATAGTGATCCTCTTTTAACAACTCATTCTCTTTATTCTAATCAGGGTGATGATCTTGAGAATGATGTTATAGATGGCAGCATTCCTTCAACTGACACTTGTATAGATCAGGTTTTTGATGAGATCACTTTTACTCTTGGTTTAGATCAATCAGAAGGTATTGATCATAGTGATCTTCTTTTAATAACTCATTCTCTTAATCAAGGTGAGAAACGACAGTCACTTGTCGTCGAACAAGAAAAAATCCTGAGATCTCCTGTTTGTTTCAAAGGGTCATAAATGAGACTGAAGTCACTGAAGTTCCTGTCTGTTATTTCATTAAAAATGGAATTCTTATGAGAAAATGGAGACCTTCCGAGGTACCTGCTGGTGATGAGTGGTCAGTGAACGATCAAATAGTAGTTCCAAAACGTTACAGACAGAAAATACTTAATCTGGCCAATGAAACTCCTTTGGCTGGTCATTTAGGGATTAATAAAATTTATCACAAGATCTTGACTCACTTCTATTGGCCGAAAATCAAAAGTGATGTCAAATACTGTAGATCTTGTCATACTTGTCAAATAATAGGAAAACCCAATCAGAAGATACTTAAGGCTCATCTGCAACCTATTCCTGCATTTGATGAAACATTCAGGAGAATTATGGTAGATTGTGTAGATTTCTTACCTAAGACCAAGTCAAGTAATCAATTAAAGTTAAAAACTATGGTTTGAAAGAACTGTAAGGGAGAGAACTTTTGAGTCTGATAATGGAGTTGTGTTACTCTTGTTCATTCTTCTTACTTTTCTTCAGATTAGATATTACGGCCATTACAAAGTTAAGAAGAAAATGAATTAATTAAATTATAGTATTAGTGCTCCTGGGATCAAACTAAATTATAGGAGTACCAGTATATTGCAGGAAATAGCCATGTTAAATATGTAATTTATTTAGTTGTACCTGTCCTACTTAGTGAAGAAATATCATCGGATTCTATTAACATTGGAGCGACAAATTGTTGGAATTCAGAAATTATGAAACAATCTAGACCAGAAACTTTCACATTTGCAAGTGCAAGAAAGAAATGAACTGAAAGTTATTATTATTATATGAGCACTTATGTCCAGATATTCTTACAAGGACAAACAAAATTTTCATGACGTTGAGATTGAGAATTCCATGCATGATGAGTCCACTCAAACAGAAATATTTGTAAAAGGAAATTCAGTATTTGCTGGAGAATGATTTTATCAAGCCCCGTAAAAGTGATTGGAGTTCACCATGCATACTTGTTCCAAAACCAGATAAAAACTTTCCGTATGTGTACTGATTATAGGAAGGTGAACAGAGTGACAAAAACAGATTCATTCCCATTAACAAGAATTGACTATGCTATTGATAAAATTGGGAATGCCAAGTACGTCACCAAATTTTGACCTTCTGAAAGGATTTTGGCAGATTCCACTACGGAAAGAGCAAAGGAAATCTCAACATAGTGACTCCAAATGGACTCTACCAACATAAAGAAAGTCCATTTCAACGTCTCATAAAAATGTCTATCTCTGGTCTAGAAATTTATGACGTCATCATCTACAACAACACCTAGAGAAAACATCTAGCAACAATTAGAAAATTCTTTAACAGACTCACTAATACGTGTCTGACTGTTAATTTATTTAAACGTGAGTTCTGCCCTGCTAGGGTGGCTTTCTTGAGACATTTTGTGGGACATGGACAAGTTAAAAAAAAAACAATTTGAGGCTATTTCTTGATGATATATATGCAGACGTTTTTTCCTGTGTATAACAATTTATTATACTGTGTAATTTATACTAGTTCTTTTAACCTCAGATGTAGATTGGTTTGTGATAAAAAGAAAGTTTTATCATATAAACCTTTCTTTTTATTTTATGCGGGAAGGTGTTACGTCTATTGGATTTAAATTATTTATTTTTGAATGTTAAATCCAAATTTGTCATTTTGCCTTTAATATTCATTAATTGGGAGATTTTTCTGGTAAATTCAGGCTGACCTAGACTCTAACTGTAAACAAGTTTTGACCTTGGCTTGTTGACCTAATTCCTGACCCTGCTTTAGACATTGTCAACAAGATTCTAAAACTATTGGTTAATCTCAAGGACAACTTTTTATTTTTAGTTCTTGGGGGTAGGAAATATCTAGATCATTTCATTAATACGTGACTTGGTGAAGGTAGACTCTTCCTCTGACCTTCTATCAATTTCTAGAAAATCACGTGATCCCTTGTTTACATATTAAAAACGGGTATTTAAATCATTGTACTGGAAGAGAGATTCAGTAGAATCTGGGTTTTTTAAAGTTAAGTTGTGTATTTATGTTTGAGTGTTAATTTTAATTATCTTGTTCTGGACATTGTGACATTTCGTCATAGAAAGAGGAATTATTTGGAAAAGAACTTGAATTCATATTTTCATTTGGATGATAATAAAACAAGAACTGCATCACGTGACATTGTCAGCCATTTTGGATTACATCGTCAAGATTCGAACCTGGAACTATTAGAACATTTATTTATCAGGACTCTTACAAATTCCATTAGTGGATTATTTTTGTGAATTCTATATTGGATTAATGTTGGATTTGATTCTCTAGAACCGTAAGTTTATTTATTTTATGAAAATAATTGTACTTAATAAAAATCACTCTTTCTGTGTTGCTGCTTATTCGAGCCTAAACACGTAACGTAGAAATTGGGATCTCGTCTTGGGATTTAAATAAATTAGAATTTAAATTTGAATTTCCCCTAGTTTTTGAAATATTTAAATCTTTAGTGAGACTAACACGCTTGTATCAAAATTACATCTAAGGTAGAAATAATTCTTTCTAATCCTACCCAGGAGCAATTAGATCTTTTCAGAAAAGATGAGTTGGTTCAACTTGCCAGGAAATACGATCATTCTGAAGTCAAGGCTTCTTTAACGAAACAAGATATCAAAAAGATTTTGGTCCAGTATTTGGTAGAAAAGGACATGTTCGAACAAAGTGCTTTGATTTCGGTCAGTAAGTCTGCATCAGACTCTGACATAAAATTAAAGGAATTAGAATTAAAATTCAAGATGGAATTAGAGTTGAAGAAGCTGGAATTTCAGAGAGAGAGAGAGTGAATTAGAGTTAAAAAAACTGGAATTTCAGGAAAAGGAGAAAGAGAGACAGGAAAGGGAAAAGGAAAAGCAAATTGAAAAGAGCAGTTGTTTGATACTGTAGTATCATCAATACTCGTGGGGATCAATTTTCGTGGTTTTCGTGGTTGCCACAAACCACGAATTTAAATCCCCAACGAAAAATGAGCCACATAGGTTGATGATCCCCCCCCCCCCAATTCCCGACCCGTTTCATTTTTACAGTGTTTCATTTAAGTAAGGATTGAGAGAAAATATTGAAAGATCATAACATATTCAAACAATAGTAACACTAAACAGAAAGAAAGAAAAATACTAGTAATACAAAAAACTGCATATGAAAATTAGATTTAATACTTATTCAAGTCGATCCTTCAATCTAGTGCAGCTGTTGTTTAAACATTCAAATCCTTCTGAAAGCACATTTCATTTTATCCATGCATTTTAAATCCAATAGAACAACAATCCTGTTAAAAAAATTATATTTCTTGAAACACCAAAGCAGATTATTAAAGCTCACACTGCACAGATTGTTGGACAAAGCCACATTCAAATGTACTTTAATAACTGATTGGTCTGGTTTTGTTGGCGGCGTCGGCTTCCTTTGATCTTGAACACTCAAACGAAAACATGGCGAAACTGATTAATCCTGACGGGTGTTTGATATGTGCTCACATAGGTGGAAGTATTGTTTTAGTGTTGTTGGCTGAGTCTGCTTTGACAGATGTTAATCACTTGGTCAAAAACACGTTGTAAGTATTGAACTTGCCGGGTCTTAGATATGTACTCATAGAGGTGGTAGTATTGTTTTAAACATTAATGTGACCGCCGTTTGCGTCGGCATCGTTTTATTCTTTTGTATTCTTTATTTGGGGTACTTGTAGAGGTTAAACCATGAAATTAACTACCTTATAATATCCAAAATTTGACAGGCAAAACCACGAATTTACGTCCCCACGAAAATGCCTTTTTTTACAAAACCACGAAAATTGAGCCCAACGAAAATAAATGATACTACAGTAGATGGTGTTTAGCCAAGAAAGTCGAGCAAGATTATCAAAATCTCAAGCAAATTATATTAATTGAAGAGTTCAAAAACTGTGTCCATAATGATGTTAAAACTTATCTTGATAAGCATCAGATTGAAACCTTGGAAAATGCTGCTCGAGCTGCTGACGAATATTCTCTGACACATAAAGTTCCTTTTGTTAACACGACTTCTACTCAACAATTGTCTGGCAGAAAAGAATTTCCGTCTAATTCAAGCCCTTCTAAAACTCAAACTAACACAACTTTCAAAAATCAGACTTCAGAGAAGTTTGATTCTAAATCCTTGTCTCTTCCAACGTGTAACTTTTGCAAGAAAAAAGGACACGTTATTTCTGATTGCTACAAATTGAAAAATAGGCATCATAATCAAGACAGACCTGTTCCAAATGCTCTTATTTACAAGAGGTCAAGGTCACAGTCATGCATTGAAAGCAATACATTTGTTGGGTCTAATAAATCCCAGTCTGATTTTGATATGGAGAATTATGAACCATTCATATCGAAGGGTTCTATATCACTCTTGGGTGATTCAGCCAATCCCACGAATATTAAAATTTTAAGGGACACAGGAGCCTCTCAGAGTCTTTTATTATCAGGTACTTTGCCTTTTTCTGAGAAGTCATCTTCTAATGAAAGTGTTCTTATTCAGGGAGTAGAGTGCGGCTTTGTTAATGTTCCTCTCTATTATGTAAATTTGTCATCAGACTTAGTGCCAGGACCTGTGACAATCGGAACAGTCTCGGTTTTACCCGTCGAAGGTTTAGATTTATTGCTAGACAACGACTTAGCTGGGGACAAGGTTGTTGTAACTGACAAGCCTAATTAGGATCAGAATGTTGATCCAATTGAAAAAGAAATCCTTGATATATTTCAAGCTTGTACAGTTACCAGAGCTAAAGCAAAGAAAACGCTTGAGAATGAAGTTGAAAAGGGCAGTATTCCCTTCGTTGACATATGCATGGGTCAGGTTTATGTTATTGAGGACAGTATTCCCTTATCTGACATCTGCGTGGGTCAGGTTTATGATGTTAAAGTAGTCAGCATTCCTTCAACTGACGCTGGTATAGGTCAGATTTTTGATGAGGTCACTTTTACTCTTGGTTTAGATCAATCAGAAGGTATTGATCATAGTGATCCTCTTTTAACAACTCATTCTCTTTATTCTAATCAGGGTGATGATCTGGAGAATGATGTTATAGATGGCAGCATTCCTTCAACTGACACTTGTATAGATCAGGTTTTTGATGAGATCACTTTTACTCTTGGTTTAGATCAATCAGAAGGTATTGATCATAGTGATCTTCTTTTAATAACTCATTCTCTTAATCAAGGTGAGAAACGACAGTCACTTGTCGTCGAACAAGAAAAAATCCTGAGATCTCCTGTTTGTTTCAAAGGGTCATAAATGAGACTGAAGTCACTGAAGTTCCTGTCTGTTATTTCATTAAAAATGGAATTCTTATGAGAAAATGGAGACCTTCCGAGGTACCTGCTGGTGATGAGTGGTCAGTGAACGATCAAATAGTAGTTCCAAAACGTTACAGACAGAAAATACTTAATCTGGCCAATGAAACTCCTTTGGCTGGTCATTTAGGGATTAATAAAATTTATCACAAGATCTTGACTCACTTCTATTGGCCAAAAATCAAAAGTGATGTCAAATACTGTAGATCTTGTCATACTTGTCAAATAATAGGAAAACCCAATCAGAAGATACTTAAGGCTCATCTGCAACCTATTCCTGCATTTGATGAAACATTCAGGAGAATTATGGTAGATTGTGTAGATTCCTTACCTAAGACCAAGTCAAGTAATCAATTAAAGTTAAAAACTATGGTTTGAAAGAACTGTAAGGGAGAGAACTTTTGAGTCTGATAATGGAGTTGTGTTACTCTTGTTCATTCTTCTTACTTTTCTTCAGATTAGATATTACGGCCATTACAAAGTTAAGAAGAAAATGAATTAATTAAATTATAGTATTAGTGCTCCTGGGATCAAAATAAATTATAGGAGTACCAGTATATTGCAGGAAATAGCCATGTTAAATATGTAATTTATTTAGTTGTACCTGTCCTACTTAGTGAAGAAATATCATCGGATTCTATTAACATTGGAGCGACAAATTGATGGAATTCAGAAATTATGAAACAATCTAGACCAGAAACTTTCACATTTGCAAGTGCAAGAAAGAAATGAACTGAAAGTTATTATTATTATATGAGCACTTATGTCCAGATATTCTTACAAGGACAAACAAAATTTTCATGACGTTGAGATTGAGAATTCCATGCATGATGAGTCCACTCAAACAGAAATATTTGTAAAAGGAAATTCAGTATTTGCTGGAGAATGATTTTATCAAGCCCCGTAAAAGTGATTGGAGTTCACCATGCATACTTTTTCCAAAACCAGATAAAAACTTTCCGTATGTGTACTGATTATAGGAAGGTGAACAGAGTGACAAAAACAGATTCATTCCCATTAACAAGAATTGACTATGCTATTGATAAAATTGGGAATGCCAAGTACGTCACCAAATTTTGACCTTCTGAAAGGATTTTGGCAGATTCCACTACGGAAAGAGCAAAGGAAATCTCAACATAGTGACTCCAAATGGACTCTACCAACATAAAGAAAGTCCATTTCAACGTCTCATAAAAATGTCTATCTCTGGTCTAGAAATTTATGACGTCATCATCTACAACAACACCTAGAGAAAACATCTAGCAACAATTAGAAAATTCTTTAACAGACTCACTAATACGTGTCTGACAGTTAATTTATTTAAACGTGAGTTCTGCCCTCCTAGGGTGGCTTTCTTGAGACATTTTGTGGGACATGGACAAGTTAAAAAAAAAACAATTTGAGGCTATTTCTTGATGATATATACGCAGACGTTTTTTCCTGTGTATAACAATTTATTATACTGTGTAATTTATACTAGTTCTTTTAACCTCAGATGTAGATTGGTTTGTGATAAAAAGAAAGTTTTATCATATAAACCTTTCTTTTTATTTTATGCGGGAAGGTGTTACGTCTATTGGATTTAAATTATTTATTTTTGAATGTTAAATCCAAATTTGTCATTTTGCCTTTAATATTCATTAATTGGGAGATTTTTTCTGGTAAATTCAGGCTGACCTAGACTCTAACTGTAAACAAGTTTTGACCTTGGCTTGTTGACCTAATTCCTGACCCTGCTTTAGACATTGTCAACAAGATTCTAAAACTATTGGTTAATCTCAAGGACAACTTTTTATTTTTAGTTCTTGGGGGTAGGAAATATCTAGATCATTCCATTAATACGTGACTTGGTAAAGGTAGACTCTTCCTCTGACCTTCTATCAATTTCTAGAAAATCACGTGATCCCTTGTTTACATATTAAAAACGGGTATTTAAATCATTGTACTGGAAGAGAGATTCAGTAGAATCTGGGTTTTTTAAAGTTAAGTTGTGTATTTATGTTTGAGTGTTAATTTTAAATATCTTGTTCTGGACATTGTGTCATTTCGTCATAGAAAGAGGAATTATTTGGAAAAGAACCTGAATTCATATTTTCATATGGATGATAATAAAACAAGAACTGCATCACGTGACATTGTCAGCCATTTTAGATTACATCGTCAAGATTCGAACCTGGAACTATTAGAACATTTATTTATCAGGACTCTTGCAAATTCCATTAGTGGATTATTTTTGTGAATTCTATATTGGATTAATGTTGGATTTGATTCTCTAAAACCGTAAGTTTATTTATTTTATGAAAATAATTGTACTTAATAAAAATCATTGTTAAAGTTTTACAAGATTGTTAGTTTACACTCTTTCTGCGTTGCTGCGTATTCGAGCATAAGCACGTAACAATATATATATATATATATATATATATATATATATATATATATATATATATATATATATATATATATATATATGTATATATATATATATGCGAAGGTAGTCTCTTATGTATATTAGGGGAGAATGGAACGTACCAAGAAGGACTGTGATGCAAATGTGCTCCATGTTAAAATTATTTCGAGAAGGGGGACCATTACTAGTTTTAAACATTCCATTTTTTTTTAAATGATGATTAACTAATGGAAATTCATCAATGGTCTATAGGCCTGCAGTAGAAAAGATGTTTATATAATCTTTAGTTTGTATTCTACTGAGTTTCTAAGCCAGATTCGTGGGTAAACTTCATCTATCGCCTTACCTACAATGCCTTACTATCCCGAACATGAATATTTCACCAGAAAGGATGCCACAAAGTCGGAGATGAAAGTAATATTCTCTATCTTTTATGGTAATATTATGTATTCATATAATTATATGTTACCATAGTCTTCAGCGTCATCTTCCTTAGATTTGGCTGTAGGGCTATCTTTAGCCAAAACTGCAAATATGCAAAGTGAATGTAGATGTGTATTAAAACTGTCCTCAATAAATAAGCGAAACATGTGAATATCTAAAACTTTTATGTAATTTGTTTACTAAGGACAACGTGACGATAATTGTATTGTAGATAAATACGGGATAGTTTGGAACTTTCATCTGTCGATTATCCATCAATGTAAACACCTGAATCTACCTGTCCGTACAAATATGGTGATATGTGTTGAAGGAAAGCTATGAAAGCTATACAAAAGACCTGAGCGCACAAAGGGCAAAACGAACAAACCGCAATGGCCTACTTAAATATGGAGAGAAGGAAAAGACTGATACGATAACAGTTATCCTCACCTACAATCTAGACAACCCCAAAGAAGGTACAATTATCGGTACACAATGGCCAAGCGTGGATTCGTGTGACGCCCTGAAGTTAATCCTCCCAAACAAACCTGTAGTAGCCTACCAAGAGACTTCAAGGACATCCTGGTCAGTGCGAAGCTGACGCCAATCACTAAACTAGACAACACTAGTCAATATTGCCACTGTGACGGTAAAATGTACAAAACCTGCTAATACAGGATAGAGACCAGGACATTTTCGAGCACATTGATCAGAGGAAAACAAAACATACATGGTCCAAACAAAATGTGCAAAACAGAGAATGTAATGTATTTCATAACGAGTACGATTTCTATCATTCAGAATGCCAGAAGAACTGAAACTCTACACAGAAGGATCAACCTTCATATTTCTGATCGGGTGACAAAGAACATTTCCCGTGGCGATACTGTCAGTGATATTACACTTACTGCTATTGCTCACGTCCCAACTGGAATTCCGAAACCAGAAAGAAAAGGAATCTTTGTGGATACGCCGTCTTAAAACATTAAATCCAAGTGGTTTAATCCGAGAGGACTAGAACAGCCAATCATTTTCAAACAAAAACGTTTTTTGGCAGGCGTCACTATTTCTTTTAAATAATTTTCTAGATTTGCTTCTGAGCCACGCAATAACCGATAATTACTACCTTAACAATGAAATATCCGGGATATAATTTGCGTACACATACAAGTATATATAATAACAGAGTTCGCTATGGCTCACACATTTCTATGTCAATATAAAATATATTGCAGCATGCGCAAAAAGTCATATTCATGCAAAGTTTCAGAAATAAGTTGGTGTTTCTGTTGCTTTTGTGTGTATGTCTTATCTTTTTTATGAAAAGCACTCAATTAGAGTAGAAAGCGCCCTCTAGATAGATACTAACATATATATATATATATATATATATATATATATATATATATATATATATATATATATATATATATATATATATATATATATATTCGTGCAATGAATATTTAATCCACATTGTCAGGTTGTTTTATTTTCATTATAATACATCATTATATGATATTGCATTTTAACAGTTTTTGCTGGTCTTAATCTGTACAAAATAGTATCGTCAGCGTTCGACCTAATTTGGATTTCGAATAAAATCATTTAGAGTTTTGCATTAATTTGACTTGCTTGTGTCTGTCTTAAGACTATTTTAGAATATTATCGCAATACAGTAAGATGTCTTTTTCATTTTCAATTTGTGTTTCAAGAAATTTAAATTAATTGTTGAATTTACGAAGAACGCCGCTTTCGTTTTACTATTTTCTTCTCTTCCGTTATTTATATATATGTGTGTGTGTGTGTGTGTGTGTGTGTGTGCATACCAGTGGTTTCTGTGCCATCCTTCCGAGTCTGTGTTGTGGTCATATCAAATGTTGTGTCTGAAATGAGCAACATATACGGAAATCGATCTGTATATATTAGCTGAAAAATAAATGAATGTACAAAAATATGTTCGAAAAATATATCGGTGTATATAGCTCAACATTGATCCTTCAGCTGATTTTCAGTACCGATTTTGCATAACCAGTTTTGTTGTACAGCAAAATATGGTATTGCGGGAAATAAGCAAGCATGGTCCTTGGATGGATTTTAGCAATGCGACTCTGATAGTAGATAAAAAAGGAGAAAGCTGATAAAATAAACTAAAATATACAAATCTAATATGACTTCTAGAAAACCAATATATTCGGAAATCGGAGAAGAGAAAAAACATCTGACTTCTTGCATTCTTGTCAAACTTCATTAAGAAGTACACAAAATGCACACTTAAGATATACCATACACTTTTCATCCAGATAACGCTCAATGTAATCACCAGAATGGCTGCATATATGCGACACATATATTCTTGAATCAACTTTAAAATAAAGAATTTCCGGAATGAATGTAGTTCCGTACAATTGTGATATCAAAGTTGAAATTAAACGTTCTGAAAAGTCAGTTAATATCATATTAACAATCTGTGCCATTTATTGTATATTGTGTTATGAATGTAGCTTATATAAAGTCGTATAATGCATACAAATTTCATTTACACGTACTATACTTGACTCTCCAAAAAATAAATAAAGGGACGTACACGTACGTCAAGGTCAGTTAATCTGTTTCAATACCTTATTAATATCAAATAACGCAGCAGGGAGTGCGATTCCACCTCTATGTATAAGGTCGCATTTGCTGAACTAGGGCTCCTTACAAAAACTTAATAATTACACCAATAACAAACACCAAACCGAAGCTTCTAACTAACAGAGAGTCTCTCTTACGGGTTAGTTAATTATGTTTCTGTTTTTGTCGCTGTAATTTGTTTTTAACATGCGCGCTAATTTACCCGACATGACACTTAGCATAGTCGCATCCTTCCAACTGATGTGAATTAGATCAGTTTCTCATCCAATATTCAGTTCAATCCATGTTGTAGAAATATAATAAATAGTATGAATCTATAGTGTGTAAAATGTAAAGCATCCGCCCCTTCAGATACAATAACGAATATACCAACAGAAAATAACAGACGTGCGATTACGGCCAATTCTGTACGATGTACAAAACAATATATATATAGTTTTCTCCCTTGACAAGTCAAGGAAAACAGGCGGTGTAATAGCTACGGCGTTAACAAAGTTTTCCAGGAACCCTATGGAGCAAATACCCATGCGATAAAGATCTCCCAGGCATTAATTATTGTTGTCCTGCTTGTTACTCGACTTGACAATCTGATTAAAATCAGCTGTTACGTACTACGACACTAACATCTGAACTAACTCGATATGGGGTCATGTCCAGGCGACCTTTGCATTGACCAATCAAAACGCGACTGGCAAACCAGTAACAGTATTTCGCAGACATCGTGTCGGATAGAAAGAAACTGAGAGATATCGAAAGACAATAGAAAATGTAAACCCCCTCGGTGCAAATCATAACACCAATAAAAACGTATTTTCTTGGAAATATTTGTGTTTTGTGCGGGTTTTCGTTCATCCAGATAGAAAGGCTTGAAGACGGCAGCGAGATTGAAAAGAAATTTATGGACAGAAAACTTAAGTTAAATTCGGAACGAGTGGAAAACATCGCGCGAGTTACTGAAGTAAGAATCGCTGCAGATGACGAAAGTGGAGTGTGTCAAAAATGTTACAGATCAGTTGAAAAAGTGTTGAGGTCAGAAAAGGAAGTTTTAGAGGTAAAGAAAAGGCTAAAAGAATCCGCAGAAACTGTTTCAAAATCTTTACTCTTAAATCTGCCTTCGCCGAAACGAAAATCCATCACAAAAAGGATGCTCAGAAGTCCAGTTTGCTTCGCTATTGAACTGATGTATGAAAGGTCCAATCCGATTGGTGGAAATTTTAATTAGTATGTATCATGCAAAGGTCACCTGGACATGACCCCGTATCAAATTAGTTCAGATGTTAGTGTCGTAGTACGTAACAGCTGATTTTAATCAGATTGCACGACTTGATATCCGACTCTATGACCAAGATCAACCAAGACCCGGTGTATATCCAAACAATGAAATTGATAAAGCGGGTCAGATTCATAAAATAGCTTATCGAGTAAAAGATTTACAGCAATGACATATCGCGGATCTGAAGTTGATTCATGCACTAAATTCAAGTTTAAAAAAAAATTGTAGAGAATAATTTGTTTGTAAGATCCGCAATGAAAGGTACACTAGTATTAGGGGCTGGTAATTAATAATATGTAATTAAGTTATTATAACCCAAAATGATATTGGAAATACAGTGCATCGATTAGGAAACTCGCTACTGCGGCAAATGTTACACGAGCTGCTGCTGCAGATTGGTTATCAAGACAGGCAATATCGCAAATTGATCTACCACCGCCTAAACGAACTTAATATGCGCATTGTGATGTCAGTGTTCCAAATGAAGTTCATCAGGCGGATATATTATTTTTATGAGACGATACTGTTAAATTTGGTAGACGTCGATTAACAGCAACATAAGTAGTTTGTGCGTTTGATCCAGAATGACCACGACTGCTACAGGTTGATCCTGGCAAAAAATGTAAGGGTCCAGTATCATCACTTATGAAAACATAATGTTAATATCCGACGAGAACACACTGCAATACACCGTGAGCAGGCAATCGCTGAACGATTTAATCGAACTCTTGCTTAGCGGTTATTTGGATATCAGTATGCAACATAACTAATTCAGACACATATACTACCCTATCAATGTGCTGCACGATTTCCACGTGTGATAGCTGCATTAAATAATGAAATTACTCGAACAAGTTATATGAAACCTACCAATACAATCATATTAGTATATACCTGTACAGTGACATAAATTTTAAACACAACCATTATTAGGTAGATTTACTTTCAGCTATTTATGTGAGCCTGTTTAACTTTATGATTTACTAGCTGTTACAAAGAGTGAAAACTACAGACATCGGAAAACAGGCAAATATAAAACAATTTCAAGGAAGTTGATTAGTTCTGTAAATATAGCGATTGGTGAAGAAAGTATATTTAATTCCAAGCAATCGGCGGCCTATTAGCTTGATATTAAACCGTGTTCGGTTCAACGCGTCGAAGAACATATATACAGAATCCTCATTTACAAACAAAAATATCAAGGATATATACGGTTTGAGTATGTTAGATGAAGGGAGATAAATTTGCTATGAATGCGAGCAAAGCTATTAGCATTATCTCGCAGGAGAAATTTTTATGTAGCTCTGTAGAGTTTGAAATTTTAAAAATAATTTGTATTCATTAATTTTAAAAAAATCGTTTTAAAGGGACATTATTCAAATGTGTATGAACACACACACACACACACACACACACACACACACACATATATATATATATATATATATATATATATATATATATATATATATATATATAAATATTCGTACCCTCTGAGCCTTCAAAAATGTGGTTTGTAACTTAGCTGTTCATATGGGGGTTGTGTATATACTTTGTTTCTTTAAATATATATGTATTATATAATGAATTATGAAAATAATAATCATATTAGTTCTGCAATTACAAATTGTAAAACAAAAGACAACAGTATCAAAATAGCTGATGAACTAAATCCTGCAAGAATTCGTTTTTATATGTCGAATGCTTGCAAAAGCTTAAATGTGGAGATATAAACTACCATCAGAATGTTATTTAATAAAACATATTAAACAATTTTTGTTTGTTTCGTTAACCTCCATGAAAGACGAAGATATAAAATAAATGTGTATCTCTCTCAAGCGATTGAAACAATTAGTTCAGAATTAACTCGCGAATACGTAACACAAAAATACCATTGATGCACGCGTTAGACAACTATAATGGATTATGCTTAGTAAAAAGGAAATTAGTGACTTTTCCGAAAAGTTGAAAGTGAAAGTATTAGTTATCCTCCGTCTATATGTATTAAATATATTTGCCACCACGTATTCTTTTTGTGTATGTTAATATTTCGTGTAGAGATTCAAATGTAGATTTTCTCTGCCATACGTCAATCAAGTTACCGGATTGGTCAGTAAGTTTGAAATTGAAAGTTGGTTCGTGGACCGTTATAGCGATTAAGTATTCTTTTCCCGTGATAGAGTATATTCTGCTCTAAAATTCATCATTTATTTGTTCGATTTGATAAATTCCTGTAGGTAACGAAACATCGATTCAATCGGGAGTTATATTATCTTTATTTCATTTTCAAACACATGAGAATTATTCGCCTTTAATCCGCCGAATGATTTGTATTTAATATCTGGCCAACTATGCTTCACTCGTAATTGAGCAAGCGCATTTTCCTTACTGGAATTACAATTTGAAAGTTTAAGCTAAATTGAGCGTTAGTGGAACTTGTTGATATTATTGTTGTTTTTGGCTGAGTTGTATTAACGACGGACCGTTCCAGTAGTTCTTGCGACGACGACATGATTATTATTATTATAATTATTATTATTATTATTATTATTATTATTATTATTATTATTATTAAATCAGAAGTAGTCATTGCCTCGCTGTAAATCAGAATCATTTGTATGAACACGCTATCTGATATTATACCGTCGGTAGGACCATGTGATATCAGCGAGGTTAACATGGAATATCCTAACGTCGCAGTCTATAATTTTCATATGTATTAGTGTATTATGACTGCACGTAGATATTTTGTTTGCAATGATAATAAAAACACCAGGAATGCTGCTGCAACTGAAACATAAATTGCTATAACCGCGGTTGTCATCGTTAGTGTTGATGGTAATAAACAAGTTCCAGCGATAACAGCTGACGCCGAATACACAATTATTTCAATTTACGATTACAAGTCTTGTTTTACATTCACTGTATTCTCATTGAGGCTATGTTTTAATTTCAATTGCAATTCACTCACTTGATTGTATCTGTGCATTTGCAAGTGGATTGGAGAGTTCATTATTTAATTAGGTTGTTTTTTTAGCAATTAATTCAATACACCAGTTGTAAATAACGCACAATCTCTTATCCGCATGAAATGTTACTTCTTCGTTTTGACCTAGTAGTACTAACATAGATCCAGAAGATTTCATTAGTGGATAAGGGCGTGATAGTGTGGTGGATATTGTGAATATTGTAACACCGATCACTGACAACCTGTATAACTCGGTAATCTCGGCGCCAAGTGATAAAGTGTGATTTGGCTTTTTTATTAGCGTTATTGTGTTTTGAGTTTTCATTGACGCTGTTTATAGCTGTTCTTTTTTACCTGGATTCAAAATATCATTTCCATGATGATATGATTTTCATTCATATCTGCAAGGGATCAAATTTGGAAATAATACATATTCTGACTGCGGATGAATGACTCTCATTGATTTATCGCTGAGTATATCATCAATTGCTCGGTAATTCAGAAAGATTCAACATCTCCTTTTACAGGAGCTCAAATGAATATCAACAACATACTGTGTAGATAAATCACGATGTTCCATTGAAAACTAATAAATCGGATATAAATTTGTAAAATCTAATAGTGATATTTGCACAGCAGTATATGAGTTCTGATCACGTCCCATAAATGTCAGTAAACAATGATATGCCCCTTGCTACATAAGTTAATTCAAAAGTTACCAATATATCTTCAGATGGTTCTTGATGTCCGCTTCGTCTTTAAGAAACTTCACTAACTCAGAGTTTATCAAATATCATATGACTTTCTTCTTGCGAGTTTACTGGTTCATCAGTTTTTAGCGCAATAAATATGTATCGGTGCGGAAACACCCTGTTGTGATGATATATACCATGTAAAGAAACCATTAATATTACTTTAACACTATTCGCAGTTACTGTCAACCATAATAATAATCGCCGGGTTAGACATGTCTACTTGTATCCTGAACTTGAAATTCAATAAATGCAGGCTGATTTGGTTGTATTTCGTCAAACCTGTGCATGCATGTTGATGCTGGAAATACGTTTAAACGTCTTTATTATAATTGCCTTGATCTAAATCACGGTCGCCTTGACAAAGTCAAAGGAGCACGAAGACCACATCATGCTATCAGGCCATCAATTAATTTGATTTTCTGCTTCATTGGTAACTCTGGTAGTTTCTTACTTGCGGCTTGATTTATTACTTTACGATCATTATTTTGCAGTCCATCACGTCAGTAATTGGTAATTTTATTGGCTGTGGTTTTCGTCAAATTAACAGTTCTAATCACTCCTTTATTTCCGAAATCAATCTCTCCTTTATTGCCGAAATCAATCACTCCTTTATTGCCGAAATCACTTTACCAGCAACATTACCAATAACAATAGGAGTTTATACATGAACAACGTCAGTATATCTCATTGATAATTCTCTTGCGATCAAAATTGCATTTGTGGCTATCCGTCTAAATAAACCCTGAGAAACACCACAGTATCCACCTCCGTAAGCTCATTTATATACTGTTAATTTGTGAATTTATCATCCGGACCATTACGGGTCTACGTGGAGAATTGATCATTGTATATATTTTGTTTATCTAGTCACTGTGATAACCACAAACGGTTTCATCAAATGAGATTTTTAAAAGCTAATGTCGATAATACGACATGCACATTAATCGTTGACTAATATCATTTGCTTCATTAATTATTCCTGGGGAATTTATTCCAGCTCTGTTACCTCCAATCAGAACTTCTAGTCGTACGTTATCGCAAATGTTTTCTTATGATATGAAACAAAACCAATTTGTTGAGTACCTGAACCAAACTCACTTTCAGTAGGAGAATCATCTGGACCAAAATATACTTTTTCGCCCTTTGTAGGAAACGTTAAAAAAAATCAGGATCATCCTTACTAATACTACCCTTATTATGACGAATTCTAACGTTAATCTTACACTAATCAGTCTCATACAAGCTGTGATGTTCAGGTAACCAATGAGCCGAATTATTCGAATGATCTGTATATTTAATTAGCTACGTAGTCACCTTTAATATCTTTAATTTTTTCATAGGTCCCTGGTATATGGTTGATATTTAATTTTTGAATGGATGGAACAATTCCCTTCTCTTGTGTTTTCTGCTGTTTTTGTTATTTCATTGCTTTTGTTCTTCTCTTTTTGTTGCTTTTCTTTTTCATATCGACTATACACTCGCTTTACCGCATTAATGTATCCTATATACGATGCACCTTTTGTATCGATTCTACTTTTGTTAGCTTTAATTTTATAAAACACATCAGCCTAGTTCTGTATATTCGTATGATATTTCTAGTACTCTAGTTTTAATAATCTTTTACTAAATGCATTAGTTGTAACATTGGGGGCTGGGAATTTATTTGGATCAGTCGACTTCTTTAGTAAAAATATGACTTAATTCTTCGACTATTTCTTCATAGGTATTTTCTTCTTAGCAACTGTTACGTCTATTGGATTTAAATTATTTATTTTTGAATGTTAAATCAAAATTTGTCATTTTGCCTTTAATATTCATTAATTGGGAGATTTTTCTGGTAAATTCAGGCTGACCTAGACTCTAACTGTAAACAAGTTTTTGACCTTGGCTTGTTGGCCTAATTCCTGACCCTGCTTTAGACATTGTCAACAAGATTCTAAAACTATTGGTTAATTTCAAGGACAACTTTTTATTTTTAGTTCTTGAGGGTAGGAAATATCTAGATCTATCCTTGAGTACGTGACTTGGTGAAGGTAGACTCTTCATCTGACCTTCTATCAATTTCTAGAAAATCACGTGATCCATTGTTTACATATTAAAAACGGGTATTTAAATCATTGTACTGGAAGAGAGATTCAGTAGAATCTGGGGTTTTTAAAGTTAAGTTGTGTATTTATGTTTGAGTGTTAATTTTAATTATCTTGTTCTGGACATTGCGTCATTTCGTCATAGAAAGAGCAATTATTTGGAAAAGAACCTGAATTCATAATTTCATATGGATGATTATAAAACAAGGACTGCATCACGTGACATTGTCAGCCATTCAGGATTACATCGTCAAGATTCGAACCTGGAACTATTAGAACATTTATTTATCAGAACTCTTGCAAATTCCATTAGTGGATTATTTTTGTGAATTCTATTTTGGTTTAATGTTGGATTTGATTCTCTAAAACCGTAAGTTTATTTATTTTATGAAAATAATTGTACTTAATAAAATCATTGTTAAAGATTTACAAGCTTGTTATTTTCACTCTTTCTGTGTTGCTGCTTATTCGAGCCTAAGCACGTAACATAGAAATTGGTGGCTATCGTCCGGATTGAAATAAATTGGAATTTAAATTTGAATTTCCCCTAGTTTTTGAAATTTTTTAAATCTTTAGTGAGACTGACACGCTTGTATCAAAATGACATCTAAGGTAGAAATATTTCTTTCTAATCCTACCCAGGAGCAATTAGATCTTTTCAAAAAAGACGAGTTGGTTCAACGTGCCAGAAAATACTATCTTTCTGAAGTCGGGGCTTCTTTAACGAAACAAGATATCAAAAAGATTTCTGTCCAGTATTTGGTAGAACAGGATGTTTTGGAACAATGTGCTTTGATTCCAGTCAGTAAGTCTACACCAGACTCTGACATTAAACTGAAGGAATTAGAATTAAAATTCAAGATGGAATTAGAGTTGAAGAAGCTGGAATTTCAGAGAGAGAGAGAGAGAGAGAGAGAGAGAGAGAGAGAGAGAGAGAGAGAGAATTAGAGTTAAAAAAAACTGGAATTTCAGGAAAGGGAGAAAGAAAAGCAAATTGAATTACAAAAAGAGCAGATGCGGATTGATAGAGAGAGAGAGGAGAAAGAGAGACAATTACAATTTGAAAAAAGAAGAAAAAGAGAGACAAGAAAGGGAGAAAGAAAGACAATTACAATCTGAATTAGAGTTTAAGAAACTGGAATTTCAGTAAATGGAGAAAGAAAGACAATTACAATTTGAGAAAGAGGAGAAAGAAAGACAATTACAATTTGAAAAAGAGGAGAGAAAGAGACAGGAAAGGTTAAAAGAAAAACAAATTGAACGAGAGAGGGAGAGAGACGGAAGAAAGGGAATATCAGTGTAAAATTAAAGAATTAGAGCTGGCAAGTGAGAATCACCATTATACTTCAAATCAAAATTTTGATTTAGCAAGGAATAGTAGAGTAGTGCCCCTTTTCAAAGAAAAAAAAGTAGACAAATATTTTATTCTTTTTGAAAAAGTTGCAGAAAATTTAAAGTGGCCAAGAGAGAATTGGACTCAGTTACTACAATGTGTACTTACTGGTAAGGCTAGCGAGATTTACACTTCACTGTCTGTTCATCAAAGTAGTTACTATGATATAGTTAAAGAATGCATTTTAAGAGGTTATGAGTTAGTTCCTGAAGCTTATAGGCAAAAATTTAGAAATTACAGAAACGAAACTGGACAGACTCATGTCGAATTTGCTAGACAAAAAGAGCAGTTGTTTGATAGATGGTGTTTAGCCAAGAAAGTCGAGCACGATTATCAAAGTCTCAAACAAATTATATTAATTGAAGAGTTCAAAAACTGTGTCCATGATGATGTTAAAACTTATCTTTATGAGCATCAGATTGAAACCTTGGAAAATGCTGCTCGAGCTGCTGACGAATATTCTTTGACGCATAAAGTTCCTTTTGTCAACACGACTTCTACTCAACAGAAAAAAGAATTTCCGCCTAATTCAAGTCCTTCTAAAACTCAAACTAACACAACTTTCAAAAATCAGACTTCAGAGAAGTTTGATTCTAGATCCTTGTCTCTTCCGACGTGTAATGTTTGCAAGAAAAAAGGACATATTATTTCTGATTGCTACAAATTGAAAAATAGCCATCATAATCAAGACAGACCTGTTCCAAATGCTCTTATTTACAAGAGGTCAAGGACACAGTCATGTATTGAAAGCAATACATTTGTTGGGTCCAATAAATCCCAGTCTGATTTTGATATGGAGAATTATGAACCATTCATATCGAAGGGTTCTATATCACTCTTGGGTGATTCAGCCAATCCCACCAATATTAAAATTTTAAGGGACACAGGAGCAACTCAGAGTCTTTTATTATCAGGTACTTTGCCTTTTTCTGAGAAGTCATCTTCTAATGAAAGTGTTCTTATTCAGGGAGTAGATTGCGGCTTTGTTAATGTTTCTCGCCATTTTGTAAATTTGTCATCAGACTTAGTGTCAGGACCTGTGACAATCGGAACAGTCTCGGTTTTACCCGTTGAGGGAATAGATTTATTGCTAGGCAACGACTTAGCTGGGGACAAGGTTGTGGTTAATCCACTTGTAACTGACAAGCCTAATTTGGATGAGAAAGTTGATCCAATTGAAAAAGAAATCCCTGATATTTTTCAAGCTTGTACAGTTACCAGAGCTATAGCAAAGAAAGCTCTTGAGAATGAAGTTGAAAAGGGCAGTATTCCCTTCGTTGACATATGTATGGGTCAGGTTTATGTTATTGAGGGCAGTATTCCCTTATCTGATACCTACGTGGGTCAGGTTTATGATGTTAAAGTAGGCAGCATTCCTTCAACTGACGCTTGTATAGGTCAGATTTTTGATGAGGTCACTTTTACTCTTGGCTTGATCAATCAGAAAGTATTGATCATAATGATCCTCTTTTAAAAACTCATTCTCTTAATCAGGGTGAAAGATCGTATTTTCTGGCAAGTTGAACCAACTCGTCTTTTTTGAAAAGATCTAATTGCTACTGGGTAGGATTAGAAATACATATTTCCACCTTAGATGTCATTTTGATACAAGCGTGTCAGTCTCACTAAAGATTTAAAAAATTTCAAAAACTAGGGGAAATTCAAATTTAAATTCCAATTTATTTCAATCCGGACGATAGCCACCAATTTCTATGTTACGTGCTTAGGCTCGAATAAGCAGCAACACAGAAAGAGTGAAAATAACAAGCTTGTAAAACTTTACCAATGATTTTATTAAGTATAATTATTTTCATAAAATAAATAAACTTACGGTTTTAGAGAATCAAATCCAGCATTCCTTCAACTGACGCTTGTATAGGTCAGGTTTTTGATGAGGTCACTTTTACTCTTGGCTTAGATCAGTCAGAAGGTATTGATCATAGTGATCTTCTTTTAACAACTCATTCTCTTTATTCTAATCAGGGTGATGATCTTGAGAATGATGTTAAAGTAGGCAGCATTCCTTCAACTGATGCTTGTATAGGTCAGGTTTTTGATGAGGTCACTTTTACTTTTGGTTTAGATCAATCAGAAAGTATTGATCAAAATAATCCTCTTTTAATAACTCATTCTCTTAATCAGGGTGATAAACGACAGTCACTTGTCGTCGAACAGGAAAAAGATCCTGAGATCTCCTGTTTGTTTCAAAGGGTCATAAATGAGACTGAAGTCACTGAAGTTCCTGTCTGTTATTTCATTAAAAATGGAATTCTTATGAGAAAATGGAGACCTTCCGAGGTACCTGCTGGTGATGAGTGGTCAGTGAACTATCAAATAGTAGTTCCAAAACCTTACAGACAGAAAATACTTAATCTGGCCCATGAAACTCCTTTGGCTGGTCATTTAGGGATTAATAAAACCTATCACAAGATCTTGACTCACTTCTATTGTCCAAAAATCAAAAGTGATGTCAAATACTGTAGATCCTGTCATACTTGTCACATGATAGGAAAACCCAATCAGAAGATACCTAAGGCTCATCTGCAACCTATTTCTGCGTTTGATGAAACATTCAGTACAATTATGGTAGATTGTGTAGATTCCTTACCTAAGACCAAGTCAAATAATCAATTAAAGTTAAAAATGAAACTATGGTTTGAAAGAACTGAAAGGGAGAGAACTTTTGAGTCTGATAATGGAGTTGTGTTACTCTTGTTCATTCTTCTTACTTTTCTTCAGATTAGATATTACGGCCCTTACAAAGTTAAGAAGAAAATGAATTAATTAAATTATAGTATTAGTGCTCATGGGATCTAAATAAATTATAGGAGTACCAGTATATTGAAAGAAATAGCCATGTTAAATATGTAATTAATTTAGTTGTACCTGTACTACATGGTGAAGAAATATCATCGGATTCTACTGATATAGGAGCGACAAATTGTTGAAATTCAAAAATTATAAAAAATCTAGACCAGAAACTTTCACATTTGCAAGTGCAAGAAAGAAATGAACTGAAAGTTATTATTATATGAGCACTTATGTCCAGATATTCTTACAAGGACAAACAAAAATTTCATGACGTTGATATTGAAAATTCCAAACAGCATCCATGCAGGATGAGTCCACTCAAACAGGAATACTTCTAAAAGGAAATTCAATATTTGCTGGAGAATGATTTTATCAAGCCCACTAAAAGTGATTGGAGTTCACCATGCATACTTGTTCCAAAACCAGATAAAACTTTCCGTATGTGCACTGATTAAAGAAAGGTGAACAGAGTGACGAAAAGAGATTCATTCCCATTACCATGAATTGACAATTGTATTGATAAAATTGGGAATGCCTAGTTTGTCACCAAATTTAATCTTCTGAAAGGATTTTGGCAGATTCCACTACGGAAAGAGCAAAGGAAATCTCAACATAGTGACTCCAAATGGACTCAAATTTGTGACGTCATCATCTACAACGACACCTGGAGAGAACATCTAGCAACAATTAGAAAATTATTTCACAGATTCACTAATGCGTGTCTGACTGTTAATTTGTCTAAAAGTGAGTTATGCTGTGCTTGTGTGCTTTTGTAGGAAATTTTGTTGGACATGGACAAGTTAAAAGGTTGAGACTATTTCTAGATAATATAATTTGCAGGCGCTCTTTCCCGTTTATAATTCATTATATTGTGTAATTTATACTAGTTCTTTTAACCTCATATGTAAATTGGTTTGTGATAAAAAGAAAGTTTTATCATATAAATCTTTCTTTTTATTTTATGCGGGAAGGTGTTACGTCTAATGGATTTAAATTATTTACTTTTGAATGTTAAATCCAAATTTGTCATTTTGCCTTTAATATTCATTAATTGGGAGATTTTTCTGGTAAATTCAGGCTGACCAAAGCTCTAACTGTAGACATGTTTTTGACCTTGGCTTGTTGATTTAATTCCTGACCCTGCTTTATACATTGTCAACAAGATTCTAAAACTATTGGTTAATTTCAAGGACAACTTTTTATTTTTAGTTCTTGGGGGTAGGAAATATCTAGATCTTTCCTTGAGTACGTAACTTGGTGAAGGTAGACTCTTCCTCTGACCTTCTATCAATTTCTAGAAAATCACGTGATCCCTTGTTTACATATTAAAAACGGGTATTTAAATCATTGTACTGGAAGAGAGATTCAGTAGAATCTGGGGTTTTTAAAGTTAAGTTGTGTATTTATGTTTGAGTGTTAATTTTAATTATCTTGTTCTGGATATTGTGTCATTTCGTCATAGAAAGAGGAATTATTTGGAAAAGAACCTGAATTCATAATTTCATTTGGATGATTATAAAATAAGAACTGCATCACGTGACATTGTCAGCCATTTTGGATTACATCGTCAAGATTCGAACCTGGAACTATTAGAACATTTATTTATCAGGACTCTTGCAAATTCCATTAGTGGATTATTTTTGTGAATTCTATATTGGATTAATGTTGGATTTGATTCTCTAAAACCATACGTTTTTTTATTTTATGAAAATAATTGTACTTAATAAAATCATTGGTAAAGTTTTACAAGCTTGTTAGTTTTCATTCTTTCCGTGTTGCTGCATATTCGAGCCTAAGCACGTAACACAACGGATATTGTTGGTTGAGGCATTCGACCAGAAATATCTTGTAAAAGTCTTGATGTTTCTAAAGTTAAGTTTGTTTTCAAATCGAGGCAGAAGTGTTAAGTTGTTTTGGAATATGGTTTTCATTAATTCTTGAGAGCTCTCTGCAAAATCAACCTGAGATTCCTGAGGTTCCTGTAATCACGGACCAGTAGAAATTTCCCATATGCTTATAGTCGCTCTCGAACCAATCTAGTTGTGTATGATTCTGATATCTTGTTGATATGAAGTAGGGGAAGGGGGGGGGACCATTAATAAGTGTCACGTCGAGTACAATTCGCGGGAATAATAAAACAAATCCAGAATCTACGTAGACAAAAACGGTAACAAAACTAACCCGTATTTGAGACTCTCGGTGAATCAGAAGCTTCGATTTGGGTGTTATTGGCGTAATTGTTTCGTTTTTATTAGAAACCTTAGTTTATCGAATGGAACCTTGAAATTCGATGTGGGCTCGCCCTTTCTGCTGCTAATACAGCTTGGAAAATCTACTTTACGCCGTCAGGTTGAACAAGGATAATGCTCCGAAATGATTCGACTTTAAAATCGTGGCCTTTACATATGTCGCATAGCACGTGAAGTTTCATCCATTTGTAGATTATCAAACATATTAAGTGTCCCTTAACACCGGGCAATCAAACACGGAAAGAAAACACCTGGGAGCAAAATGTTTTGTTAATGTGTTAGATTCATTAGTTTCAGCTATATCGTGGAATGTACGGAACAAGTGTGCATAAAGAACTGCACTTTCATTATGGTATTTTATAATTCAGGGGCATTAAACAGTATTACAATACTAATTAACATTGTCAATAAATCTATTCAGTTCAGTATGGAATTATGATAACAGCTGAATATGCATGTCGTTTTTACTAGATCATTCAACAAATGTAAGGTTTATAGTAATATAAAAACGGTGACAGAAGATACAAGGAATGAAGTGTTTCAACTGCAGCCTATTCCGTTTCATTCAAAATTAAACCCAGTATAAGAAAGAACTCATAGAAGAAAATTATTAGGTATTGTCTTTCGTTGTTGCAATTGATTCGTGGAATAGAATAGCAACGTGTTGTATATGAATACATGTATTCGAAATGAAAATATATTTATATTCTTTAATGGAAACAATGTTCTATTTTACGAATTAGCGTTTTTAATATGCGCTACATTGAATGGTTATTATTCTTTTACTACTGAATTTTATATCACAGTTAAAACGGAACCTTTCGCATTAGCTGTGTTTTATAATCATGGTATAATATAATGCGCATTGTACAAGACTTTATACATTTATATTTTTTATAGTAGTAGTAGCAGTTGTATACTTACATATTACATCCAATGATAAATGGCTTACAAATGTTGTGCCCGTCAGGATATTTTGAACTTTGCACGTGTACTTCCCAGCGTCTTGTTTGGTGAAATTTTGAATTTGTAATAAATTCTCGCCAGAAACAACCCTTTCCAGACCAGATGTAGCATCAATTTTTCTCCATTGCCATGTACAAATCGGGCTACATTTTGAATTGCAGGAAACGTTCATGCTTTCATGTTCAAACACAGCTGTTATGTTCGGTGTGAATTTAATGATAGTAGGGCCAGCTGCAAATAGTTGGAGAAATATGCATTTAATAAATCAGTTTTGCCTCAGGTATATAACAACGGGACATACACTACACAAATATCGTTTTCAGTTTGCCGGCCTCTGTGATTTTGGGATATAAATCCCTATACTAATACAACGGAGTGTAAAAGGAGACAGGGTCCATGATTTGTTTCAATACTATATTTATCTCATTTGCTTTGGCTGATAAATACACCAAAATCAGCTTTTGTCAACGATTATCTAACCTGCTTGTACAAATACGGATATCAGCATTAGAGCCTTTATCACTGCTGGAGTACATGCAATGCATCTCATCAGTTTGTATCAGGCATTGTCGTTGTTTTTAAGAATGACATTTTTGTGAATATTCAACATTAGTGAAGAGGTCATGCATTTGCATAATGACAAAGCAGATATTCGTTAAGTTTTTTTTTCAAGATTTGCAGCATGCACAAAATCCTCTAACATGTATACCCCATAATAAAAAGTAACTTCATATCAGTTTCAGAACAATAAACGTTACCCGCGCTGTGAAATTATTAGCTTCTATTTTGCATTATTTAAAGTGCATACGGCAAACCTTTGCATCATTTCTGTATATTTTTATTTGGATGCGAAGGCACACATTACGGACTATAATTTAACATATCAGTTCCCAGAAAGACAACAAGAATATCTCTGCAGGAATATTAATGATTAATACACCTAGCCTATATGACAGCTCAATAATGAATTGGCAATAGCATTTTACATTTACTTACATGATTGTATTGTATACGGATCGCTCTCTGTTTCATTCCCCTCTTCCATGCATGTGTATACATTGTATTGGTCACCAGCTGTCAAGTTGCTTATCGAAAGATAGTCGTTGCTGACAGAAAATCTGTCTTCCGTTTCTATCAGCGATGCATTGAGTTTCCATAAGATTTTTTTTGTGCCCATACCCGACGTGTTGCAGAATTTACACTGTAGCAATAGCGAAGAATTCGACGTGATCGGTCTTACTACATCTATCATCGGAAGCATTGATTCGTCTGCAAAGAATTTAACATTATGTCATTCAAAATTAGGAGAAATAAGCAAAGTTATTGTCTGGATCAGAATACATCATACAGACTACCTTCATGTCTTAATCCACAAAGAAACTATGTTCTTAACCTCAAATTTCGTAGTCACTAAAATAGCTGGAAAGAAATTTTTTTGATATCAGTCTCAAGAAGGTCGTTAAATTAGTTGCCCAAAGTGCGAAGCTTTCAAAGTATTTAAGTGATTTAGTGAGAATTGATACCCCGCCTTACCCTCACCGTAAATGTATGATCCAGCGTCATATATATATATATATATATATATATATATATATATATATATATATATATATATATATATATATATATATATATATATATATATATATATATATACATATATATATATATATATATATATATATATATATATATATATATATATATATATATATATATATATATATATATAATACAATTGCATTGTTTGATGGATATACAGGTCTTTGTCTGTTATAATACCGATATGAAAAGTTTGCGTGACATCATATATACCATAATTAAGAAACCGATCTTTCTTGTAAATACGATAATTACTATAAACTACTCGTCTTATTTCCCTTCTTTAAATTCATTCACGAATGAAATACCTGTAAATTCAGTGGCCCCACTTTCAAACGATTTTTTCCTTTTATACGGCTGTTGTTATTGAATTTCAATCGCAATACATTACATATATGTAGTATCACGAGATGTTACCCTTCTATAGGGAAACACCTTGAAGCACTAGAACCTTTTGCAAATAGAACATACATGTAAATATACGTAAATGTATTAACGAAAACATTATTATCACAACTTCGAGACGCAAACAAGCACAATTTTAAAACACTAATGCTTACACCAACACTGAAATGTAAAGAGTTTGAGCCCACCGTAAAATTAAAGAGTAACCTAGATGACCTTTCATGGACAAAGCAGGTTCCCAATGATAAAAGCGATCCGTGTCTCAGAATATGTATTTGTTTGTTTGATTAGGCTGTTTAACATAGCTTTAACCATGTTTCAATCATATCGCTACGATGTCTGCAGTTAGGCAGTTTATCGTGAAGTCTAGCACTGGGAAATCATGCCGCAGATATGTAGCATGATGTCCCACCCATTCACATCTTGACACGAGGCCGACCAGTCCTAACACTAACCTCTTAATGCTGAGAGCCAAGCTAGGCAGCTGTTAGTACCATATTTGTCAGTCTTAGATATGACTCGGCCGGGCATAGAACCCACGACCTTCGCTTCCACGGCGGAAGTTATAACCAATAGCACACCGGAGCGGTTGTGTCACACAATACTGTCCATATTTGTTAATACAAGTTTGTGCATTGATGATGATATGATTATCTAATATTAAATATTGTATGCAGCTATTACTACTACTACTACTACTACAACAACTACTACTACTACTACTACTACTACTACTACTACTTCTACTACTACTACTACTACTACTACTACTACGGAGAGAGAGAGAGAGAGAGAGAGAGAGAGAGAGAGAGAGAGAGAGAGAAGGGGAGCGGGTGATGGAGACACAATGGTTATAAATCAGATATGATTAGAAAACCAACTAGGCCAGTGAAGAAAGCAAATCGTATGGTGCCTCATGAAGTTTGTGTTTTCGAATCTAGCCGAGACGTGACTTCCAGAAACAAATTGAGAATGATGACCTACACCTACACGGTGTAATTAAAAGCCAACGATTACCATGTCCTTGTATGTAATGTTCATATTAATATTTCGCACACACGAAAGCAAACACACACGCACGCACGCAGGAAATATGCATACAAATACATTATAATGTTACTCTCACTTTGGGTGACAGTAAAACAAAACCCATGATGTCGTTTCCACTGGTCGTTCGAAAGTTTATATGCACGTCGTAATAACTTCGGTCATGTTCTCAGGAATATACTATCACAGGATGAAGCCGGGCTGGGGCTGGATTTAGTGAAGACACCGAAAGCAACTGCGTTAATAAGATGTTTATTTATGAACGCAATTTAAATATAAATAAATCCGACACCGTTATTAACAAAAGGTAAGGAAAATTATAAAGTTACTAACATAGAACTATCAACAACAAGTAACTCAACGAAAACAAATCCTCAAAGGAATGATTTGTTAAGAAAGAAATTTAAAACCAACGTGAATAACGCCCTATCACCCGATCAACAAATACAAGTATATGTATGAATTTACGAATATATCGCTCGCATAACGAGACAGATGTAAATGCCATTAATTTTGTTTATATCGTTCATATAACGATTTAACAAGGTAAAGGCATGTAAGTTATGATTTTATCGTTCATGTAACGATTAAGCAGTGCAAAGGTGAAATTATAAATTTATCTTTCACATAACGATTTTGATACGTAAATGTGAGATTTTTGCTCAATTGGCAATAGCAATAACATGGAACACGTATTTTATAACTATAGTGTATCCCATTTGACGCTCAAGATGTATCTCCGGTTTCACCCGCTCTAGACAATGGTCTAGTCGCCACGCATGGTCTACTCTTCCCTGTCTGTTTCTTGATTCCTCGAGAGCCCTTACATTTAACACAGAAACGGTAGTCGCGAAGCCTTGGTCCTTCACATCAGTACACTCTTCCGAACCAGCGTCACTAGACGCAGCGTATACGTCACAAGAAACCAGAGTTTTGCTTGCATCATCCATATATATATGTATATGTATGTAACACAGCATCCAACCATACACAAGGCAGCATACACACGGGAGCTAAAATTATAACACCTAAACCGTGCAATACGTACGACACGGTTAAGTATTCTACATTCATATATGTTGCGCATGCGCACACATGAATTAGTTACCCATTTTCATTGAACGTTCATTTCATGCAGCGTATAATTAAACCTAATTTGTCTGTTCGGTAACAACACGTATATATCTCGAAGCAGACTATAGTATTTTTAATATCATGGCGCTGTATAACCTAGATATTTACTCTGTTGAATTTAGAATAAATACTAAAACATCTGATATAAGAAACAATTATGTCATATAAACCGAATAGCAATAAGAACACAATCTTAAATTTAAATGACCTCTTTAGGTGAAAATTCTACTTCAGTAAAGTGGTAAGCTTCCTAACAAGATTCGTTGTAATGTAATGTTTACAGAGAATTTGCTCTTCAAAATACACTAGCTGTGACCATTATGCGCAGCTAGGTACTTAGATTTTTAAACAGCAGGCAATTTGCACATGCAGCATGGGTTGTGTCGCGCTCAGTTCGAAATAACTCGAGCCGATAATTAATAAAGCACCCTCGGTGACGCTGTATACCCGCTTACTGAACAGATAAACGTTAAACGTACACACGTATTTAGATCGTATAATTATTTATCAAGTATCTATATTTAATGTAACAGCTAGATTTAACTAGCGAGTGTACAATTACCGAATTTTACATTTTAAGTACCAGTGAGTTATTAATAGCGCATAGGTATTTATCGCATTCAAACATGTAACCTCGTGATGGAATCCCTTCGTGTTATTAGTAACGCATATGTATTTTAGTTGATTGACGAGTATGTCTAAATTATGAGCAGACTTAAGATTCCGGTAATTAGCTGTAGCCTAAACACTACGTTACATTGCTCTAATACAGTAAAACTTCGTATATCTGCTGAGTTAATGATCTGTAATTAAATCGTTGTTATCATAATATTATTGAGTAATTTTACGCGTACTACGTACTATCACAGCTGGACAACGACTTGATGCAATTGGGCAGTATCTTCCAGTCGGTGATCCTGAACAACGCCAGGAAGCTCGTTTGGAATTTACACAGGGTACGGAACAGTGCTTTAATCAATTGTCTAACCTACCTAAACAATTATTTCAGAAACTCAGACAACACAGAAAACTCGTGAGACATTACCTAATGATAGTCCTGAGCGTATTCAACTCCCACCAACATTAACACAAAAACGATACGATGTTCAGCCACCAACCGCAGTTGAAGCACTATCAACAATAGGTAAAACTAATCCAATATATACTTTTACTGAGTAGATTATTGCTGCTATGAGAATTGGAGACAAAATACTTTACATTCACGCGTTTGGAATTCAACGTGAATTTAATGTATAATGCCCAAATATGTTAGTACTCTGAAAGCCGCCAATTGGGCTAATGATATATTTCGCGTTGCTTTTCATACTAAGCAGGTCAGATCTAAACATGATAAAAGAAAAGTTGGTATCTTGAACAAAACAGTTATAGATTTCCAAAGACGAAAACAATTGAAGGAATGGTGCATCAAACTGACAAATGTAGGAGAAGATAGGAGAATGTAAGGAGTAGATACTATACCAGAAAATGTTAAGGAAAAGACTCATAAAATGCACCCCTGGCAGCGCTCTCCTGCACCACAACCACATTCACAAGACGAACCACCATCCAAAAAAGCAACCGGAAGTGGTCTTGCCATTCTCGATATACGTCATACAAGCCAAATCACGCCAGTGATTCAGAACAAGCTTTGTCCAAACAGTATAATCGATGATGTTGATAAACCAGAAATACTGACTGGAAGAAGACAAGCCGGCATTATTAATCTCGATGGACATTCTTGTTTAGCAACTCATTGATTTGCATACGCGATTGATCCTCGTGGAGTTGGGTGTTTTTATTCATACAGGATGGCAACATCTAGAGAATTTCTACAGTTGATCAGCAGCAGAATGAAACGCACTCCGATCTGGTAATTAACATTACCAACACAGATATTAAAATATCCACCAATATTCGGCCAAGACGTGGTTACCGTATATAACACCCTGTCAAGGTTATCATCGCCTTCTCATAAAGTTGCGCATCTGTATGCCACCATATTGCATAGGCGTCAAGCGTCGTTTTCAATAGGTTAATATTTTATAATGGTAGATATGTACCGGAAATTTGCTACCGGCAAAAAGCAATGGTGCCATTGATTTGTCCAAATATGCAACACGACATGAACTTACTAATCTATTAAGTCTCGCCGATGTTGATCAAATCGAAGTAGATGGGTTTTGTTCCAGATCGCTAAGGACGGTGAAAGGCGAACATTATCACCTTGATATATTATTTGGCAAGATCGTGGTTGCGGTAGAATATAACTTAGTGGTGATTACTAAACGAGCAAAGTAAAAGCTTCTGAAGAATCAATTGTAACAACGACGGGACAGTTTTGTTTACGAATTAGAAGAACATTTGCGATTATATATGGCGATGTCAACATCAGAAGAAATACAATTACCAATGTGAGTCAAAATCCATAGGATTACGTTACAACAAAATATATAGGCAACAACAGCACCCGGATCAGAGCTGAAATCAGTAAATATGTTACTAAAACCGGTGATGCAATGACTGTCGAGCTCAGCATGAACGGAAACGTCATCTCTAAGTTGAGATAACATAATCAAACGATGACGCTGAAACGATGAAATTCATGGGCAACAGCTCGATGGTCTGAATACGTTTAGATCTGAATATATTACTCATGTAACAGCGTTTGCACAATTTCGTGGAAACATAAATAATACCGAAGATAATTTCTTTGGAGACAGAACGGCCATCAACACCAGGCTCTCTGAAATTCATACACAAGTTGGTGATATTGCCAACATTAAAACAACAATCAACATTACTGATAATTAGTTCATCAACATCAATTCAAGAATCAGTTCGATAAACTCTGAATTCGATAGCATCCAAAAGATTGCCGATGGTGTAATTCACACGATTCCACTCATCCGCATGGTACACATAAGAGCGTCTGGATCAGCACTTTCGGTCACAGGAAATACCTATGAAATACACCGCTGAGATAAATGGAGAGTATAATCTCTCCCTGTGCAGGCCCGCACCTGGGGGGGGGGGCAACCATGGCACTTGTCAGGGGCCCGAGCTAGATAGATAAAATATACGCACATATTTGAAACACGAAAGGGGCCCGAACTCTGTCAGCTGCCTGGGGCCCAGAATTTCCTAGGTGCGGGCCTGCCCTGTGTAACAAATCTAAATGTAGATATATATGACACATCTACAGGCGTGTTTCCACCGATACATGTTCCGAAACTACCTCACCCGTGTTATATGGAGATAACGAGGCAAAATTACCCTGGGACCAGCGAAATATTCATCGCAATTAAATAGTTGTATTGTCTGTAATTCGTCGCGAAGAGATCTTAATTGATTACTTAGTATCTATAATGAATTCCGCACAATACTTCTGGAATAATAATGCATCTGCGAGGAAGGCATAAGTGAAAATAATATTGACAAATACATGACAACACAAAACGAAACATCATAGACTAATCATCGTAATCCACGATGTTGTATACGCGGTTTTCTCGCTGATCTCTGTAACTATGACATTAATCAATACGTTGTCAGTGATGCACGTGATACCGCCCGTGATTGGAGTCGGTTTGTCGATTCTGGTTTGTGTTGCAGGTACCCCCTGAATATTATAGTGACAAAACATATACATGGTCCAGTAAAATTGAATGCGCACACAGATATGACATACGCTGTGACCTACATGCATGCTTAAATATATCAATACAGTCACTGGGGTTAATCGACGTTACAATATAAGACAACTAATTTGCTGCAATTAAGGATATTTGCTATCGATATCACAATAACGCAATGTCGACGGTGCCAACACCACATACATATAATAAATCAATGATAAGCTTCAGTTCACAATTATATCAGTAATGGGAAAAGAATCAATAATTGTTGTCAAAGTGCATGAAACAATGCTGAATTCCGCAGTAGAAATATCGGCGAAGTACTATGCCGTTGACATAAACGTCATCAATCAGAACAGTGTTAAGATGTCAGCACCAGCTTTTGTTGAAAGAAAACTAGATGATGTTATTCGCCAGAAGACCGTACTTATAGCTGATTTGTTGCAGAATATGAAGATGCAATGAAGTATTTCTAAGACCTTGATAATAAACTTCGTTACGGAGAAGAAAAAAAAATCCAGTGCAATCACGAAGTTGTACAAAATAGAACGAGAACTAAAAATGGGTATGAGAAGCTAATATTCGAACATATCTAATGAATTAATTAGATCGTGTGTCAATAGTACAAAGAGGACCTCTAGATTTAGCGTCATAAGGACCCCTCTCAAAGAAATTATTTTATAATCGTTTTAAGATCACTGAGAAAAACAAATTAGATACGTTTAATCTAACCAGTTTGAAGCTGACAAGATGAATCAATCTACCAAAGATATAGATGACAAATATCTTCCAAATAGTATTGCAGTATAGAATAAAAGACTCTCCGGTATGACAACGATCCAACAGCTGTTAGTCGTCATGTGTCTCATGGTATTATTAATAGTAAGGCGACAATTTCCGTAAATCTAGTATAAGACGTAGACGAGGTTGTTTTACTGCGTCTGAGCAAGCTATATAAGGGCGTGCGCAATAGAGATATGTTCTTTCAAACGTTTCTCCTGATGTCCTGCTAGGTCGGTTCGTTGTTTTGATGCCAACCAATGCTGATTTTTACGATGTCATAATCCATCACTGTCACAAATACATTTTCGTCTAACCGAACAAGACGGCAGATTATTAAACACGTGGTAGGAAATTGAAATATTATTTGTGCGTTACGGGACATATAACAGCTAAAAATGACAACACAAAATAAGAAACAAAACGATAAAATCCAATATTGTTTCGTCTATGTATTGCTTCGTCCTTAATTTTTGTTGTTGTTTGGTCAGTTCCTCCTTGGTGATTGCTTCTCATTCTGCGGGAATCATACCAAATTTCAGCACATGCGGTTTAGTTGTCTCGCTCGAGTACTTACAGCGGCTCGATTTTCATATTGAGGATACAGATCTGATCGTAGTTTCTCAATGGCGCTTGCCAATGGAACCCATTTAGCTATATGATGCTATTCGTGTAAATACGACGTCAGTTTGATTCAGCGTTGAAGTAATTCGATAAATCTTTATTCAACGACTAGTGTTTATCTGTTCTTTTCGCATCTTGCGCAATTGTTCGATCTCTTTCATGTTTACCTGGTTCATAATACAATAAATGGATTTATATAATACAGTATATTATCTAGACGAAATCGATAACGTGTTGTTGAATCGTCAACACATATCGTTATGAATCCTTGTGGGGATTTCTGAGCATGTGCGAAGAATTTTTTAAACTTATGTCCATGTCACCAGGATACCATGTCTAATACATATTTTGCAGGGTATGTGTGGAAGGAAAATCGTTACCCAAAAAATTACGGTTGTTTTTCATCACTTTGGGAATTTTAGTATTTTTATGTCTGCCCTCTGAAAATAATCTGGATAATTTTGCAAGTTTCTCAAGCTTGTCATCATCGTATCCTCGTTCAGATTGTCGACGGACAGTGCTTCATCGATGTATGTGATAAATTTAATAACATTGCCTTAACCACTGCAGATTCAATACATTCCTTAAAAACATCCACAGTCGTCACTACTACATAACCTTTGTCCCATTTAAGCGACCTGTTTATCAGGTTTAGCAACAATTGATTTTTACCGACCCAGATGGACCAATTATAATATCTCGACTGCAATTTGGTAGTCATTGGATAATTTTTGACCGGTGCATGCTCAGGAGTTGCTTTAAAAAACGTAAATCACGTTCACATTGTACACAGAGATCATTCATTTACATGAGATCATATTGTAATCGATGCAAGACAATAAATGGTGCAAAATGTTTGAGAGCAGCCACAATGAAAAATAACTTGCCTGCACATACAGGTAAATGTGTAAAATGCGATGCACGAAAATATACATTTGTGGGGTGGGATCGCTCTGAGATCGGCAATATCAACGGCGATGTTACTAAGGTACTCGATAAACATATTTAACACGAAGTATCTTAGTGAGAATCATCTAATAGAATATGCATATGCAGGTCCTGAAACTCACATTGATATTGGATCATAGATAAAGAACTTATGTTTTGTCTCCCTCCCAGGCATATCAGTGCGTATATGTTGTCTGCTTGTATCTGCTGGTTGATTGCATAATGTAACCAGTTGGTCTGTAGGTTTTCATTCTAAAGTTCAAATAATTTACGCTAAAGTGATTCACGGACGTTTGTTCTGGATAATATTGTCAGATCATTCGGGCGCCAGCATTTCCAGACAGCTGTCATTGGAACCTCAAAAATTAAGGTAGACAGTATTTACCATTGAACTTTGTCAGGCTGTAATCTGATTATCGAGTTCAGTTGGCGTAGTTGTTCATCTTGTGATCGATAATCGTACAAACGTTTCTTCATAGGTACCTATTTGATTAACCATTCTTGTGTTGATTCACCTCAATTAGGGCAGAAGCTGTCCATGATGGCTCCACATGATAATTGCACTAGATTATGGTAATGCCCAATCAAGAAACATTTCTAAATCTTCATTGGATACTGTACAAATGCAATTGCAGATTATTATCGGGGAATTTTTCTCACCCATTGGTTCAATTGTCCATGATCACCTATCCATCTAAAGAAACTATGATACGTGCATGCGCTTACATCACATCTTCTCATCTCTCTGGTGAGTTAGCGTCAACACAATCATGTCAGAGTTTGTATATAGTTTAATCGCACATGTTTAATTAGGACCACGTTGACTATTCAGATAGACCATGCTATATCTCGCAATTCGGTTGTTTACTGATGCTGATAATGATGGCTTAAGTAAATTGACATTAAAGTAATACTTATCTGATGTTTTAACTTTATTAGACTTTGAAGTGTAGCAGCAGAAAGGATGAGTCGGACAATCTCTAATTGAGTTAGATTTCGAGCAAACAATTTTTAGATGTCTGTTTGTCAAATTAAGGCTTTCTCAAAACGGAAAAGCAAAATGTTAAAAAAACAGAACCAAGGCTTGTTACGTAACCGAAAATATTTGTTCTTCCGTTTTTGTTAGTTATGAATTAAATCATATGATATAACAATAATGGTAGGATAATCGTTAACAACTAGAATTAGCTCGATAGCAATTAGAGGCAATAAAGAGATTTATCCCCGTGAGAGATTATGTTAGACAAAAACTTCAACAGCGACAGGAAGCTCAAGTCGATTTTGTAATAGGTGCTGTACAATTATTCAAACCTGTATATGGAAAAGAAGGAGATGAGGAAGAAGAAAAGAAAAGTGTTCTTCCTGAACTTAAAAGAATAGCAAAGGAAACTAAGAACAACATCGCAACTTTTACAAAATCTTCCTGGTCCAGCAAGATTTCAAGCTGGTCCAAAAAAAACAAAAAAAAAAAAAAACAGATGAAGAAATAGTTCAAGAATTACGAAATAAATTTACCGATCAAACTTTAGCATATATCGATAAGAGTGATTAAAAGGATTTTATCGTACTTGTTGCTACGCGTTATGAAGATAAACAAACGAATGGTGAAGCCAGAGCATAAAACGCACATTAAAAAAAATCACAAAACTGGGCTGATGTACTTAATAAAATTAAAACTAAATCAAGCCGAGTTGATATAAAAAGTGCACCGGATATAGGATATCGTGGTGCGGTAGATAAAGTATATGATACATATGAAACACTAAAAGAGCAAGAAATATAAACATTACAGCAGCGAAAGGAAGAACAAAAACAGCGTAGAGAAGAACTAAAACAACCAGAAGAAGAAATAAAACAGCGAAAATCGTAAAGAAAAGACAAAAATCATCAAAGCAAGAGTCTTTCTCATCTCAACAAAAAGAAATAACAGATGATGATTTAGAAAGAATGAACAGATCACTGGATGAAATATCTCGCGATACGCACGGGGCAACTGGTGTTACCGGTAATTGATTTTCTCATTATGGAACCCATGGCAGTGGTCTTGTTCCCTGTCCTAATAATATTCTCTCCGACCTAGCAAGATTAGAAATTCCTAAGGGGTGTGTGTGTGTAAACGAACTGAAAATAATTCGCCGGAAATAATTAATGAAGCAGCTGATATCTTCCGACGACTATTTGAAGGTGGTATCAAGGGTATCAGTGTATATGGAGAATGTATCGATGAACTTGTTGATGAGTATCATAGTGATTGATTGTCCATGACGCCCGATTAGATAAATAATAATTAGATAAGATGATCATACACAATAGACACTTTAAAGTGTAATAGATCATCACCCAGTGTCGCATCAATTGTACGCTGATGACACTCACATATACAAGTCTAGCCACCCAACTGAAGTTGATGCTACCATCCATGGAGTTGAGAGGTGCATTTCTGATGTGAAATCATGGATGACATGTAACAAGCTGCAGATGAATGATGATGCAACTGAGACTATTCTGATCACAACACAAAGACTTTCGCATTCACATCCTTTACCTCAGACAATAAATATCAGCAACACCAACATTAAATTCTCAGTCGGTACGAACCCTAGGCGTTACTCTAGACAGTACTCTCACATTGTACCAACATGTCATACACATAAGCAAGGCTGCATATCTTGAGCTGAGACGCATCAGTTCCATTCGTAAATATCTTTCAGTTGATGCCACTAAAACACTTGTATGTTCATTAGTACTTTCAGGACTGGACAATTGTAACTCAATTCTGTCTGGTTAGTCACAATATTTACTCCAGAAACTTCAAAAAGTTCAAAACACAGCTGCACGGATCATCTTTAGAGTACCTCGTTCAGAGCACACCTCATCACTGCTCTGTACCCTACACTGGCTATCACTTCGATACAGAATCAAACACAAAATTTGTTCTTTGTGCTATGTTGCACTGACAGAATCCAGTCCAACATACCTATCCAGCCTCACCCATGTGTATACACCAGCTAGATATTTACGCACTTCTTCTGACAATCGTATAGTCATTGTTCCCACTGTGCAAACGAAGTCATATTAACAACGTTCTTTTGCATACCAGGGCCCGGCGACGTGGAATGAATTGCCCATTGAAATTAGACACAAAGACACAGTGGTCCCTTTTAAGAGTGCACTTAAAACTCACCTGTTTCGTTTCAACTGCAGGGACAAACTTAGAGACCTAATAATGTTTTGTATCTTGTATGTTTTCAGCATGGTTGTTTTCTCCAATTTCATTGTTTTTGTCATTTGTTTTCTATAGTATAGACATATCATTAAAGATGGTGTAAAGCGCTTAGAGTTTCGAAAGATTATTCGCAATATAAAGTCCTCATTATTATTATTATTATTATTATTATTATAATTATTATTATTATTATTATTATTATTATAAGCCAACTATTACTTACGTAGTAAATTCACGATTGCATGTTTATAAGGTATATTATGGAGATGGTCTCGGTGATGTTGTTCAAGGGTTATTTGCAAGAATGGCTCCAAAAATAGCCAGAATCGCAAAACAATTATCGAGGAAAGCTATTGATGTTATTAGTGATAAGGGCATTAGCGCGGTTGGTGATGTTGCCGGTAAAGCATTTGCCGCGGCCAAGGAAAAAATAATCACGCTGATTCGACGACGAAAAAAAACACCATCAATGAAACTACCATTTACGGAGATTATGATTGCGAGTGTTAGCAAAATAATAAACAAAGCGGTGGATCAAAACATAGCAGAGCAAATAAATGAAGGATTTGATGTACAGGGAATTATCACTGCAAATATGAGAGGGAAGTGGATTGACATCGCGATTTAGATCGAGAAATATATAATAAAAAAACTTCATCTGACCCATCATTGGATATGGATGCCAAGGTGCTCAAAGATGATTCTTTAAATAATGATCAGTTTTATCTGTATAAATCAATACATCCGAATGAATGAGGGGGGAATTAAACTTCAAGTTCATGATACGAGTGAATACTTTCTGCCCGCTGAAGCATTTATTAAAGTAGAAGGGGACCATGTACAAAATGTTGCAGCTAATACGCCAAATGACCCAAATTTCCGAGTTGGTTTCGTCAATAATGGTATTATGGCATTATTTAGTAGCGCTACATATATAATTGATAATAGAGAGCTTGACTGTATTCAAAAGGATGTTGATATCGCCACAAAGGTAGTGAGGTTAACGAGATATTTGGATCATTATACAAGATCGGCTGTACGTTCTATTATGTTCGCTAAGGATATTACTGATCATGATGATCAAAATACGTATGTCAAGTTACGGACACCAAGAGCTACTGCACTTGATCCGCTACCAGTCGACGTTGAACATCAAGATAGACTAGGTGACTTCTTTGATATTATAAATTATGATAATGTTAATTACAACTTAGGGTTTGCAACTCGTAGAAGTATATTGCAGGGAGCGCGTACATTATTTTCATGCGCGATTCCACTGCTGCATCATATATGTGGATTATGTAGAAATGTTAGAAACGTTATCTTTGGAGCTAAATACAGTTGTCCTCGTGCGAAAAGGTGATGATAATGATGAAATCTGGCGAGATGCTGGTGTTCCTGCTGGTAAAGTAAATATAACAAAACTCTCATTATGGATGCCAGTAATGACTCCATCAATCGTCGCAATTAATAAATTACTATCATTTATGAGTGTAGGTGGTAAATCGTTACTGTCATGGCTAACATCAACAACAGCTAGTCTTCAGAGTCCCAATAATGGAGAGTTTTCATGGCATGTTACATCAAACATGGGTGTTTCTGCGCCTCGACATATATGTATTGCGTTGCAGGATGCTTGGAGATTAAATTCTCTGGAGCGCAGCCATATGATATTTGATCAACTGGGTGTTAACGAAGTCACGTTAAAAATAAAAGGTCAACAGGAACCATCACTGACTGTTTTACTTAATTATGGACAATATCAAGTTCTGCGCGCATATCATCGTTTGCTAACATTTATGGGACGTGATCAAAATGTAGATACCGGTCTGCAAATATCGCAGATTTTAGAACCCTATATCCGATTTATTACTTTTCACAGGAACATCTTGACTTAACTAGACAATTTGTCGTTGACGTATACTTCGAAGCTCGTGTAACCAATCCTCCTGCTGGTGGTGATTACAGAGCAATTGGTGTCATACTCGGTGATGATGGTGGACGAATGAGTATGGTTGATGCGCCAATAGCAAACACGTAGACAATTAGATAAATATTGTATGAAATAAAATGTCATATAGTCATGTTAGTATTACTCTGATTCCTGGTCAGATTAAAAAGTTGCAATCGGATTCAGCTAAAAGATGAGAACTATGATATCTTTAAAACACAATCAGATGTCTGGTGGACAAAAACATCTATCACTGACAGCTCGACAGATTAAGCATTTCAATGATGCTGAAAACGATTTTAAAAAAGGTGTTCAAGTTACACTCTCTGCCGCCGCGATCAAAGATATGATTAAATCAGGTGGTATATTTACACTTCTCGCTACGTTACCAACGCTAATTGCCGCAGTCGCGAAATCAGCAAGTCTCGGAGCTGTTGGTACCGCCGATAGGATGGCACTAAAGAAGGCGACAGGAAGCTGATATTAAAAAAGAGACTGTCTGTAAAACTAAAGGGTCTAAGACTACCAGGAACTGGTATTCATGGTACAGCGGAAACGACCGGAGACTACCAGGCACAATTTACTGGCACCATTGTCAAATTTTGATTCACTCGATGCTGCAAAAAAATACGCGATTAGAAACTTTAGAGGTGTTTTTATGCGAGATCAATTACCACAATAACCAGACAGCGCTGAAACCGGTATCATTAATCTCGATAACAGCACCATGGAACTCACTGGGTTGCATACGCGATTGATTCACGTGGGATTGTTTATTTTGATTCTTACGGGTTAGCGCCATTTAAAGAATTGATGCGTTATATACACCAATGAAAATTCCGATCTGCCACTCCACGCTACCAACACAGAAAATGACCGACACACCAATATGCGGCCAAGAAGTAATTAATGTACTTAAATCTATATCATCATCGACTAAACCACCCCATAAAGTCGTACACGAATATACGAGTAATCGCTTTTTAGAGAGATCTTAAAAAAAAATGATTCATATTTAAGGAGAGCTCTCTCAAGCCTGAAACAACCCACGGGATTCCACCGGTAAAATTAAACCAGGGGTTCTTTTTCCAACTGTGATTGATAGTACTTACAATCAAGTAAAAATATCCGATGACACAGTAACAGGAGTTCTCGACTTTAACTAACCACACTTGGTAATCCGACATTGGACACTGATGCTGTGACAACAAATATGTAGATGTGTTAGACAATAAACTAAAGACGATATATGGTGAGCACAAAACAACGGATGATAAACTAACAACGCTGCGAGGTGAGTATGATTTTAATGTAGGCGCATTTGCAAACCTGTGTAGGAATATTAGAAAATCGGAAGTAACCATGGACATATCTTTGATACTCCGATGAATGTGCCAATGAAACTTTCTGATATTAAAACAAATATTGATACGATTAAACACAGGACAATATCGTTAGTTATTTTCCTGCTATCGCTGCACGGCTTGATAAAATAAGATACCACATAAAACAAAATATCAGTACAGTATACTCGATACATCATGGTTCATTCACCCGAACACCTCAAAATAACTTCGCTGGAGTGTCTGCAAATGTTAAGGGTATCTATAGATTAACTATCATTTAACCGTTACAGTTTAAAGCGTCATCGGGTATATCTACGGGAATTAATACTGCAGGTGCAATAATAGATAAGGGTGACATGGAAATGTTTACAATAATCCCTGTCAGTTGTAATTTAGCATCAGGGTCACTTAGAGTTTATGTAGAATTTGTAATTGATTTAATCAAATAGTATAATGAATGTCCCACAAAATCGATATGATCAAGTGAGTTTCCAACTAAGCTAAAAAAATCTTATTGACGAATATACAACAAAGATTAAAAAAATACCGCAGGCGAATTACCAGTGCTAACATTATTATGTATTCGGTTTCAAGTGTAATTGCTGGAACTGGTATATTGTTATCATCGATAACAGCACTGGCACCTGTAGTTGTCATAATTTGTGTGTCATCAGCGACAACAATTACATGGGGTTTTAAGAATCATGACACAAAAAAATATCCACATGCAATGTGAATAAACTACACGAGTATATAATTAAGTTACATATTACGTCAGCCGCGTATTACAATTTTCGATGATATCATCATCCAGTCTCGATGACACAACAATATCAGATAACAAATGTTCTGCGATGATGAACATCTACCACACAGCAACATCAAAATTAAGAAAACAACACAATAATAACAACAACAACAGTGTCAATAACATCAACATCAACAATGGAATTACTTCAGCGGATAGCCACAAACACACAACGGCAAAAGAAAACCGTGATCTCAATAACTTCAACCAACCCTGAATTCAGTGTGAATTTTCCAACTGCGTTACCAGTATACTAGATCGCGCTAGCAAAATTACGAGTATACTACAGTTGGCTGAATATTAGATCAAAATCATTTGGTGGTTAGCAACCTAATAATTCCCTGGTGTTTGCGAGTAAAAATGATAAAGATAGAAACCCGGAATGTTGTTTCGTTACCATCTGGGACTTACCAAATCGAATAGATCAATAATGAATTCCAGCATAGAATAAAATCTATTACGGGAAAAGAATCAAACATCGCTATAACAGTTCATGAAGCAACATGAAAGCAACCCCACAACCCCAATGTTGTTTTCTATCTATGATGTCCCAACTTAGCAACATAAAAGAGCTTAAGCAAACAACGCAATGCGAAAGTTTGAAGCGAGCTAACACTTATGTAAATTAAATCCAAACGTTTTCAAAGTGATATCACTAGTCCATACAGTTTTCCTAAATAATTCCTCTAGTATTCCAAATGAATTCCTAAGATGAATAGCCTGGAATAGTGTTGAAGTGCTATTTGTCTTATTCTATCACAATTATATAGGCCTAGGCCGATGCATAGCTGATTTGTCGGCTTAATATAGGCCAACATCTTGTAGAATGAATTCATAATCGTTCGAAAATGCCGATTCAACTTGAATCTAATCAATAAGCACTTTAATTCCAGTGAATAATTTACGTGAATTAGCTTTCAGATATAACTAAAACTATAATTTGTTTTCCTCTAAATAATGACGTTATGATGTAAACGAGGATTTTATATTCGCATCTCTAATACATAAATCCCGAGTCACATTACATAGACGATGATGTTGGTTCATACTCTCATTCAATGCATAAGCAAAACTAATTTAAAAATGTCAAATTTCAAATTCGCAAATGCACGTGGTATCAAGTATTATTTATCTTAATATGTAATATAGTCATATACAAGAATTAGCTATGTATGCCACGGAATTGTATCAATTCTTTTATTTATTAACTACATGTACTCAGGTTTGGTTTTTGTGTACGACGATACCCGAGGATAAATTATATATGTATTTTACAATATTTCGAAATAGTGAGTTCGGTTCATCCTATGCAACATGTGCGAAGTGCTTTTGATGGGAATAACCGAATGGCTTCCATTGCACAAACGATACCTGTGTATAAATGCCTCACCGTAGGTAAAGATCTTCACATTACGTAACGTCTTGTCAATAAGCGGGTCTACTTTAAGGATTTGCACATCTTTAGCTGTATTTTGTGTATAAGTTATAAATCTTGTATTATCACATTTGTATTTGCATAGTTTCTATGCTGAGTCGGGTTACGTGGTGTTGGGCAAATGTTTTATATTATAGTTTGTGATTTAGCAAGAGATTTATATTGGTAATACAAAGTTGCATTTTAAAAAGTGTCTAGTACTGTATTATTCGTATCTAGTACGGTTTAGTTCACTTCTGAACTTGTGTATTTTCTTGTAGGTATTGTGCCGATAATTAATATGTATGCAACGTCATTATGTTCCATCATACTTGCCCATGTCATGCATTGTATACGGCGTTAGATATATTTTCAGCTGAATGGAGCAGCTGTAGTGCTTACCAAAGAAGAGAGTGACCAGATTGAACCAGAGTGACGAGTGACCAGAATGTGACTAGAGTGACCAGAGTGATCGAAGTCTACGTGGTATCGGCTGAAGAGTAAAAAACGAAGTCGACATTATCAGCTGTGAAACAGAACCATAGCAGCCGTAGAGCTGAATACTGTTGTTGGTCGGTGATCGGACATAGCTGTCCAACATTGGTGTTTGGTGGGCGCTGATTTCTTGATTGACTACCTGGAATACTGACGACTTGATTGGCCAGTGTGGCTGGTAGCCGAGTGTACTTACTGGTGATAGCGTATAACTCCATACATGTAATATTTTAACCGTGGGCTAATTTTGGGAGTTCGTAAACCCAGTGTCTTTTGGGACTATAGAGATTATTTGTATATTTGTTCATTTTTGTTAACATAGTTTCACTATATGAGTGATTACATTTTTTATTGTTACTTACTATACGAGTAATTGACATTTGTTTACTGTTGAAATAAAACGCATTTTTTATAGTGGTGAAATCACTTAATCATTAAACCTTTTTCTTTGTACCATGTAATAATGTCTGTTGTATTTTCATTCTTTGTATCCGTGCGTTTTATCTTAATTGATCCATTATTTGGATCGCAATCACGCGCACATCAATCATATTTTTTAGAGTAATCCATTATCATTAGACGTTGTAAATGTATGACCATCAATTTGATTTGTTTGGGTTGTAAATCCGAAATACCACCTGGTTATCTTGTTGCAATGTAATATATCGTCTATTTAAAACAGACTCTCGGTACGCGACCCTCAATTTTGAAAATAGGTGAATCATACTATGCAATTTAAATACACATAACATAATCACTGACAACACACAATATACATTTAATATTCATAAGAATATATACAATCAGTACAAATGTCGTGATATTAATGTTCTGCTCATGAACCATGAGGAGGTGACAACCCTTGCTTTTTTATTACAGTCTTTAACAAGAGACAGGCGTATTTGAATGTTTCTTTCATAATAAAACTGATACCAATTAAGACTTGTATACATATCAGTGTAACTTGTTTATATCTGCAGTTTGGAAAGTATACAGTTCTATCTTTACACAGTGGCATGGTCATATATACAAGCGGGATTAAGGTAAATTGAGCAGCAACAAATGTGCCCCACCGGATAAAATTCTACTGCATTTCATTCCGCCCTCCCAAATTCGAGGAGCCTAGACAAATGTTACATTTCATACGTCTTTATAAGACTTTGAACATCTTTGTATCTCTTATCCATATGTGAGCACTTACATTTTTGAAAGGTATAACCGTCCATGTTTGCTATAAAACTTATTAAACACACATATCACCTTCCTTCAATGATATGGAGAAAAAAAATTGCTGTATGGTTGGTGTCATTGGTCATGTACTTTGAAATGGTTTTCCATAGTAAAGTTAAACACAACCTAATATATTACGTGTAATATACAGATAAATAAATATATTATATATATTGTTTTTACGTATGACCTACATTGCCGTTCATGTGCAAATATTTTAGCCAATTTCTGGTTTGGTGGATGTTTACTCTGCATTCGTGCCAAATAGAACAAATCAATACGTAACTCTGCATAGAAATTGTTCATTGTTTCCAGTAAATGTATAAAGCGGGTTTGTTCCAGCCTATTTAATACCTTCTGCGCTCCGTTAAGTGTTATTGTCCCTTGGAATAATTAGACGACTGTTACGTTTATTTCAATTTGTAAAATGCCGTGCATGCTTTGTGCACTATACCTAGCTTTTGGTCCCGGTCATGTCTATTGTTAACTTGTAAATGAAGTGTATTTATTCGTAGTGTTTTCTTCTTATAAATCGTTTACATTAACCTCCATTAACCCTATTTACTTCCACTTGTGTTAAAATTTTTAATATATTTAATACTGGATGTGATATATATGCTGCTTCTGACAATGAGCGACTTCGTGCTTTTATTTGCAATAACGTTTGTTATTTCACTATTCACAGTTGCATTTATGCCGCTCCTTTTCCTAGAATGAGTAGAACGTCATATTTTGGTTTGCTGCTTCGTTCTTGTCCTCCCTCTCCGCAAGGAATTGTCATTTGACATGCTTAAATTGCCTTTGATCGTATATATGGGTCGCTAGGATGTTCTGAAGGGTTGCAGAGCGTTGCCCGAAACTTTTTGTAAGGTCGCAAAACTTTTCAAATTGTGGAAACTGGATGCAAGTCTTAGAAAAATATTTTATGGTCAAAGACAAGAAAGGTTGGATAAAACAAAATTATTGAGAAATGGATAATAATATATGTATATGCAGCTAATATTCTTCGTTCAGTGTTGTGACAGGAGTCTTTATATGAAATGAGTACAACAATAAATTAATACGCGGATACTGTGCGAGCAAAATTACATACCAATTATTCGCAGGTCAACACTGTCATTCAATTCCTTCGATGTAAACTGACTTCTCACCGTGTATATTCCACCATCATTAGTCGAGATGTTTAACAAGTGTATAGTCACTGTAATTGTGTCAGCTGCAGGCACATTTACAGAAACGTTTATTTTATTGATCATGTTGGATACAAGACGGTACGTTGCATCGCGCCAAACCGTCAAGAAACGTGCTGTGCCATGATAAAAGTTGGATATATCCCTGGTTGTGAGCATAAATGAAAATGACACATTTCTTCCAATCATGGCTCTAACTGTCCTTCCTTCAGAGACACTATTGGGTGCTATGAAGAAAAACAACAGATGTACAAACATTAGCATGGTCTTTTCTGTATGTTAGCGGTTGTATTGCCAATAATTCACATTTACAACCATTGAACAATAGCTTGTGAACTCTCTACAACAATGTCGTAAAGAATAGCTACTGCAATTCATTAGACCATGTAGCAATCATAAGTCAGACCCAAAAAAATAATATAATAATAACTATAAGTGTCTCGTTCCTCCAGTCTCGTACGGCCTTTAATGTTCTAATTAAATCATCCAGATTATTTGCTACTAAAATGTGAATGGCTTGAGAAATGGTACCACGTATGTATATCCATTGAAGATGCACGTTGTCTGTGAACATAAAAATGCATATAACAATTATTTCCTCCTAAGTGTAAACCTATTGTTGCTTTATCTGAGTAACTCCGTCCGTACAGATCGGAAATATATATTTCACATATTCTGTACATGTAGTGTGTGCAGTCTTATACTTTTGTTATTACCTCATTTTGTCAAAACAAACTCTTGAAAAACAATCGGCTTCTGGAAGATTTAACAATTTATTATCAATAGTATCATTTTGGCAGTCATTGCTTGAATAGCCTAATGGCATTGTTACTGAAAGTCATGCATGTCTGAATATGGCCAATTTATCCCAAAAGGGCTCCTTACATATACAAAGATTATCGCTCAATAAATTGACGGATACGAGAGGCATTTACATGAACAAAATATTATATACCAGATAAATGGAAAACGAACAGTAAAAGATGGACCTGAAGTAGAAACTGTGTCATGTAGTCTGATTGTAGCCTGCATCAGTCAGCGTCATGGGTGTAGAGTTGCGGATCACGCTCATGAGGGACACTACCGTAAAAATGCTACTATGGCTTAATGTGAGAAGCTGTGATGTTTTGAGTTCACAATCGATAGACGCTGGAAAGAGTACTTCACTATTAGAGAATTAAACATGAATATTACATAATATCAATACAAAACACAGTTTAACAAGTATAGTCTTATGAAAGAATTCACGTCAGCTGTTAATGCACAATTAAATTACCAAACGAATGGTGTATTTCTAATGTCAACAAAACGGCTAAATTAATAGTTAACTTGCGTGCATCATATGGATTCGTTGAAGAGGCCGAAACAATGCTACATAATGTTTACGAAATGTATCCGGTGCATCATGATAAATTAATCGAGATAAGAATAGCTTTTGAAGACGAACAACGGAAAATTGACGGCGATTAGAAAACATCTCAGAAAACGGAATGAATGCTTTTATGCAGACAAGTTTTAAATGCTGACGCTAATCGGGTCACTGCTCGAAAATATGGAAACCTTCATCGTACACAAAAATACTTCCGCCGAAGACATCAAAGGCAATTAAACGATAACCATGAGACGGTAACGATCGCCACAATTATATAAATTCATTCAGCCTGATATGCTGACTGTAACCACAGCTATGATCCGAAGCAAGGGAGCTAGCCATATATGATACATATACCAAAAAATATAATAAAAGCATGAAAGAATGCTATGAATGCAGCACAGTTATAAGTAGTTTCATATCACTTTTATACTTTGGATGCAACACGTCGGTGATGTTATTGGTATATACTTTTGTAACGGGCAATTAGGGGTAATTGTATCTGCGCTGAAACCTCACATACTCGGTTGGGATCTGGAAGATGAGTTCGTTTATTTAGACGAGCCTGCTATATCATTACGAGTCATCGTCTGCACATAATATCGTAATGCATGGCTGATAAAACGATAACTATCCACGTTATTATGACTTGTTTATCCAAACATTGAGATAATAACAGACAAAATAAAATACAGACTTAGGCAACTAGTATACATTGGAGACTAAAATTTCCAGATATATGAATGTATCTGCAAATTATGCCATATACAACGAGAACGAGATACTATAACATATCAATTCTAATAATATAAAAAGCACTTGCTAGCGTTGCTTATTGGCATGGATACACAACCATGTCATAAATGAGGAGTCAAATAGCTTAATCTATTTTGCCGACACCTGAATACATTGCCAAATAATACCGTGAACGACAGCGAAAACTCGAAACGTCCCCCACGAACAAACATGAAAATCAATTCTTCCAGTTGTACAATTAATCCGGATTTCGGAATACCATGGACACTGTGAGCCTAAGTACTTCGCGAGGACCTTGTCCAGGACAGGGAACAGTGAAAACGGTATAGGTTGTTTGCCTACCCATCACTCGTGTCAAATACAATATCGAATGGAGCACAACAGTAAGGTAATGTCTGTGAGCAAGCATGATTTTGTTTTTGCTATCACTCGTTTAGAAGTAGGAAAGATTATTCAGAACTAAATAAATATTTCGTTGATGCCAAGAGAAGATTGCCGTTAAACGTGACATGCCGAACAAGAGAGACGACGTCGCATTTATGATGCTCTCTAGAGAGATACCCCCCCCCCCCCATGCGGGTTCGTGGTTGTCGAATTGTCCCGAATACTTCAACACGTGTCGTAAGAGGCGACTAAGTAGAGGCGACCTGTTTGCCGTGGGTTTCGACCCGTGTCGGGGGAGGAAATGATCCTGATAGTTGCAACGCACTACTTTGGCCTCTACGTCTACTAAATGGGTGGCCGAGATGGGCCCGGTCTCGACAAATCGGATGGTCAAGCCGGGCCCTAGGTGGGTTTTATTTAGTTGCTCAACTTCTCTATCTCTCTTGTATCTTTCTTGATACCACCGTTGCCCCTACATTCTACCTTTTAGCTTTCCCTTTGCCAAGCTTTAGGAGACTTCATAGAAAGCGGTGGTTTAACGTGACTATCGGGAGGTAACTTAAGCGACCCTAGAAGGTGATGTCACGGGTTAATCATTGGTAATTTTATCGACTGAGTATAGAATATGTGTATCCCTGGCACTTAGGAAGTGTCTCCATGGTGGGCGGGGAGCATTGGTGTTGAAATTTTAATAAACAATGAAGTAAAATTCCAAACAAATATCCCCAGTCTGATGACCATCCATATAGTGTGGAGTCATTCCCACGCATCATGGTTATACAGTCTTCATATTCCGCAAAACCACTTAAATCACTATCTCCTTTTATAATTGAGAAAACTTTAATGGGGTTTCTCGAACACCAAAAAATGTACAAATATTGAAATCTGGTTGCCTTCTTGTTGGATGTGAGCTACGAGGTCAAACTGACAATATCAAGAAATAACATTCTTTGATATTCCAGTGACCTGATTCGCTCATACTTCATTCAATACGTCCAAAGGAGTGATGCGCTGTCGTGACATGGCTGGAGTCAACGAAACAGATACCATCGAACGAATGAAAACTGAGGGCGTCACGGCAGTACGTAGAATACGTATTTAGCGTAATAACAATCTGCAGGACACCAACACATTTGTACTCACCTTTAGCAAACCAACAATACCCAATGTGGTCAAAGTTGGGATTTTGAACGTGAAGGTCGAGATCTACATTCCGATCCCTCTTCGATGCTATAAGTCTCACAAAAATATGCCAAAACGAGGACCGATGTTCAAAAGTCAAAGTATGTGGCCGATGCGGAGACCACTCTCATCAGGAAGCTGGTTGTAGAGCAACTCCGCATTGTGTCAACTGCGGCTAGGAACATCACGCCAGTTCCAAGGATTGTGATACATGGAAACAGGAGAAGGAAATTCGGAGGGAAAAGTTTACATCCAACATTCTCTACCCAGAGGCCAGAAAACTTGTCCAGGAAACATTCCATTTGAAAAGAATTCCCTGTTTAACACGTACTATCAAACCGCGGAAGGTGCCTCAGGAGGAGTTTATGTTATGAACAATAGAGCCCCTCACAGAGTCATCCCTTTAAATACATATTTACAAGCCATTCCGGTAAGCGTCACGCTACATCGAGTCATTACATTTTGCTCTATTTACATACCACCAAACACCAATATAGTACGAAACGAATTAGACAATATTATTCAACAACTGCTTGCGCCCTTTGTTTTAATCGGGGATTTTAATGAACTACACAGGCCACACAGTAGGTGATGTCATATCTAGACACGATCGGTGTCTATATAACACTCAATCACCGACATATTTACACCAAGGAATGGGTACATACACATGTATAGATTTGAAAATTTGCTCGCCTTCGCTACTTTTGGACTATTAATGGAAGGTCGCCCTGACCTTTACAACAGTGATCACTTTCCAATCAACCTTTCAAATATCAGCTCAGAAATTGATGACGCAATTCGACAAAGTAATATAAAGACCGACTGGGCTACGTTTGAAACTCACTGTAAAACTAGACTAAATAAGGTGTGCCCTAGGACATTATTTTATATGTGACCTTATTTAATATAAAAATCAATAGCATCACCAATTGATTGGCTCCCTTTGTTGATGAATTTTTTATTTTTTGATATTGATCAATGCACATGCATACAATTCAAAGACAACTAGAACAAAATATGCAACAATATACACCATTTGACCAATACTAACGGTTTCAAATTTTCAACATCGAAAACAGTATGCATGTCTATATGTCAGTTGCGAAGTCATAATGATGACCCCAAACTCACGCTGGACGTAACACGTAATCCAGTTGTTGAGAGAACAAAGTTTTTGGGTATTATTTTCGACAGAAAACTGACTTTTATTCTACATATCATGAATTTGAAAGCTAACTGCTTGAAATGTTTAGATCTACTTCAAGTTGTTGCGCACAGTGACTGAGGTGCTGATATAAAAGTCATCCTCAATTCGTATAGAACATTTATCTGCTTCAAACTAGACCATTGATGCGTTGTTTATGGTTCAGCTAGGAAGTAATAATTGAAATTGCTTGATCCAATTCATTAACAGGGAATAAAACTCGCTCTAAGAGCATATAAGACATCTCCATGTGAAAGCCTACTCGCGTAAGCGAATGAACCACCTTTATCACATCGCAGACAAATGCTTTCTGCACAATAAGCTCAAAAATTCAGATCAAACCCTCTAAACAATGCATTTTCTTCTATTTCAACCGAAAATACGAAAACAAACAAAATGCCATACCTTCATTTTGCATCGGAATATCCTCCAGCCCTGACAGTAACAAAATTGATCTCACGTCGATTTAGAAAACGTTTGTTTCGGAAACACGGCCTTGGTTCCTTAAACAACAAGTGTATTTTAGACTGCTGCAGCCTTTGTTAGTGGCAAACACGCAACGAAAGTTCGTTTGCCAAATGATGTGTTCATTTGTTGAGCCGAAATCAGAGCAATAGACCTTGCTCTGAAATTCAATGAAAACAAATGTATTTTACATAATATTATCTGCTGTGGCGCACTATCATTGCTTCGGTAACTACACAAAAGAAAATTGGATAACCCACTATTAATCAATGCCCTTGTCCAATGAACTGAGCTTATTACCTCCTACAATATAGTATATTGTTGGCTAACTAGCCATATTGGTATTAAATTCAATGCAGAAGCAGATCGCGCTGACTAAAAGGCTCTATCCCAAGAACCATCTGATTTTAGATTACCGTTTATTGATTTTAAGCCTCGTATCAAAACGTACCTACGCCAGACGTGGCAGGCATCGGGGAACGATGCAGTGAATAACAAAGTTCACGCCAGCAAACCAACCGTGGAAGAATGGACTCCTTCCTACAGATCAATCCGTAGGGAGGAGGTAGTCATTGCAAGAATCAGAATTGGTCATACGTACATAACCCACTCTCACATACCAGTGTGCGTTTCTTGCAATGAACGTTTCACAGTGAAGCACTTTATGAACGAGTGTTTCTACCTCCAACCTGCGCGTGATAAGTTTTATAACGTGCATGACATAAATGAACATTTTGATAATATTCATATTACTTGTATTTAAGATTTCCTGAAGGAAGTAAACCTTTATTTTAAACTATGAATTGCATGTCATCACCTAGATCATTTGTATATAACGTTAATACCGCCACTTATTTGCAACATATTTTCATCTGTCCTCAATAACATACACCATTGACATGTCCCGTTGATCGGGAAACGTCATATTTTACTGATACTAACATCTTACCATTTTAATTTGAACTATTCGGTTTTATGATAATCGCGTGTCAATATGTATGCATACAACCTATTGCATGGCGAATAAAAGCTTACAGGTACTGCTGCGCCGTTAAAGAACAAACAGACAAACAAACAATCTACCTACATACCTACATCTCTACATTCCTTTGTATCTATCTATCTATCTATCTATCTATCTATCTATCTATCTATCTATCTATCTATCTATCTATCTATAAACAATCTACCTACATACCTACATCTCTACATTCCTTTGTATCTATCTATCTATCTATCTATCTATCTATCTATATATATATATATATATATATATATATATATATATATATATATATATATATATATATATATATATATATATATATATATATATATATATATATATAAATATATATATATATATATATATATAGATCGTACCCTTTTGATCCCGTTGGATGATTCTCCATTATGTAGACTGTTTCTTTTTCGTTTCAAGTGTTCAACAACCGAAATACTAGCTTACAATTGCGTTGTTAGATTGGAAGAATACTTTAAACAATGCTGATATACTGTCTCCGTATAGCACCACTCCGGTGAACTAGTGTTTAGAGCGTCCGCAACGGAAGCGGGAGGTCGTGGGTGTGATCCGCGGCCGAGTCATACTAAAGACTTACAAAAATGGTACTAACGCTGCCTCGCTTGACGCTCCGCATTAAGCGGTTAGTGTTAGGACTGGACGGCTTGGTGGCAGGATAATGTGAATGGGTGGGATGGGTGGGACATCATGCTACATGTCTGCGGTATGATGCCCCAGTGCTATATATCACTATAAACTGCCTCAAAGCAGACATCATAGCCATGTGACTGAAAAAAGTGTCAAAGCTACATTAAGAATTCAAATCAAACAAACGAACAAATCTATGATCATCTAGCCATGTAAAGATAAACAACAGCACATAACCTGTTGACAGTCTTTGGTATCAAATATCCATAATGATGAGATTAATGCCCAGTGCTAGACATGACTATAAACTGCCTCACTACAGACATCGTAGCAATATGACTGAAAAATTGCTAAAGCTACGTTAAAACACCCAAGCAAGCAAACAAACAAACTGTCTCCGTATAAACCTATACAATCTGGCTTCGTCTTCGAAGATGAATTCAAATGAATCCATTAGGGCAAACGCGGACTAGATATAATAAACCTCACAATGTCTTCCGTAATCGTATAATTAAAAAAGGAGAAATTAAAGCAATATAATTGATATACTTGAAATATATTATATGTTGTGTAAAAGCCTTGCTATTGTTAGTTCTAGTGTTTTCAGTATGTGTTTATGTGTAGACTTAATTGAAAGGCGCTTCTGGAATTAGCCATCCATGTATAAGTAATATCCAGCTTCTAGAAAACAATATTTTCGCTAACTACATTTTTTTAGATGTGTTTAAACATTGTTTATATTCACTCTCTGTTTTCCTAATATTCATTGCTTTGTTTGAGAAACAAACTTTTGAGAAACACTGTATGCATTTCGTGCACTGTATGACCAATTATATCCTTGTCGAAACAAATAGTTGAATTGATTTGAATTGAGTACGCTAAGGACATGACTCATGGGATATCTGATTTTCTCCAAGTCATGCGGTGCATACGTTGGTGTACTTTCTTTCCTCTCCTGATGATTGATAAGACCTGAAAGTATTTTTTATTGTCCGTTCTATAAGAAAAATGAGCTGCCAAATAATTGTTGTATATTTTCGTATTTTGTCTGTTATAAATGTTTGCATGTTTATGCTTGATTGCTTTGAGTAACACATTTTAACTTAAGGAATATATTTTATGTTTATTGTATATGTATCTGTCTTAGCAACAGTTTTAAGGCATTTTCGGAAACAAATTTGAAGATACGTTAGTACATTCAAACAATGGGTTTGTGATTTCCTTTCCTAAAATCAGTTGAAACTTAAAAAACAATGAAACATTATATTATTATTTTATTTATAAATGCATTGCATACATAACTCCATGTGTATTCTTGGCGTTATTTCCAGTGAGGTTTCAAAAGTGAGCACACCATGCAAATTTTGTAATTACTTTTAGATTAATCTTATGAAATTCCTCTTTGTTAAGAAATTTTGGTTATTCGGCAGGGAGCTGAGAATGCATAGTTTGCAGAACTTGGATATGTTTAATGTTTACTTTTCTACATTGGTACATGTGAAATTATTCCATGAGATATGCCAGCAGGAGCAATAGGCAACGGCCACCCACTACTGATGTTGGTGTTAGCCAATAGCGCAAGTGCTCAATTTCGACTTAGACTTTCTGTAACATACAAGCAGAGAGACAGACTACAGATATTTAAAAAGAATAAAAACATTTTTGTACAACGAAACCCGCATCAATATGGTTAAGCCGAAATGTGGAAGGAAACAACCGGTCCAAACTAAAATCTACTTTCCGTTATGAAAAAGAAACATTGTTGCTAGATATCAAACCTCAAAGCTTAACTTTTAGTTTTGAATAAGCATAAAATAAACAATTTGAATGAGATACATTAAAATCATGAATTAATATTGAGTCATGTGAAAACTTATTGTATTAGATTACACAATCAAGAGTAGAATCCTGAAAATTACAATACCTTGATCGCATGAGTTAAATCCGAGATCGCAACATTTTTAAACTATTGCCACAATTTAGGTTTAAAGGTAAAATCTCTCTCTCTCTCTCTCTCTCTCTCTCTCTCTCTCTCTCTCTCTTTCGTTCAATTTTGCATCTTTGTTCAGTGTTGAAAACAAAACAAACGAAATCACACATAATAACATCACCATATGTTATTATCGTCTGTTTAAATAATTGTTTGTTCAGTGTTGAAAACAAAACAAACGAAATCACACATAATAACATCACCATATGTTATTATCGTCTGTTTAAATAATTGTTATGTGTAATAATAACAACAAAAAACAAACAATTGATTTTTAATTGTTAATTAGCTAGTTACACGTTCAGATTTTAGTCTATGCACATCAAACTACAATTATGTTGCCATTTACTTTACATTTTCAAAACTCGTCATAACGTCCATCCTTATACATCAGAATAATTGACCTTTTCTCTTCAGTCTAATTTTTATGATTGATAGCGTTCTTAAACTCATATTTTATTCATAAATAAATATAGTAATCACACCCCGTAAATGCGAATGGTAGGACCAACCCAGTGTAATGCATATTGAGCTTTTGTATCTCTTGGATGTCGAAGCGTTGGACAGCAGAAATCTACAGATTGAATGCGTAAAATAATAACTGAATAATTACATCATGACGCCTCCGGTGAAATAACGGTAAACACAATGACTACAGATGCACAATGTCTTTAGATAATTTTAAATGTCTACGGGTTTTAAATTGCGAGTGACAAAGTTGTTTCTGTATGGCATGCAATTACAAACATTACTCACTATCTGGAGCTTTGAAGCTACCTGTATACAGGTTCTTTGATAGGAAATTAAGCTCTAGTTCCCAATCGCATAAAATAAAAAAAACCACTAAATCACGATTTTTCCAGTAGTGGGAATTCATCTTTGGATTTATTTGTTCAAGATTACTTACAAGATAGATACGGTTGACCTGCTTAATTTACAGAACATGAGCAATTTATTGGACGTAGGAAACAACAGTGGTGTGAGACCCACTGAATTAGGTTTCAATGACGGACTGCCTCAGAGACCAGAGACTGAGGAAAAACCAACAGGGAAAGGTAGTCGATCCCATCTGAACGTATACTTTCATACACAAGTTATTGACAATGTACTTTACGCATATCACCAGGCAGGGTGGCAGCTGATAGATTTTGGAGAAAATGCCAAATCTCCAAGGTAAGCGGAAGTCCTGGCGACACTGCAAACCATGGAAATGTGTATGCGGAAGATAGCTGGATTGCAAAATCCGGGATACATTAAGTACATGTTGTACCCAGTTGGACTGGAAGTGCCACTCTTACAGCAAGGAAATCTATACGTAAAGGGATAAGTGGCGGAATCAAACAAACTTCACCCTTTCTAAGAGAAATAGGACCAAGGCCAGTAGAAGTACACATTAATGGGCTACCTCTACAAGTGGAAACTGAAGAGATTATAGAGACAATTTATACCATACTGAAGGTGAGGATCGTGTCAGACAAGCTGGCGCAAATATGGGGCTTCAACCCATTATCATCAGGAGGTAGGATAATACGCGTGTCCAGAGAAGACGCCAAAACAAATCCCGCCATTTTTTTTGGTATGGGATTCGAATTGCGCTCCTGGTATAAGAATTGCGAAGAAGACCGTAAGTGCCCAAAGTGTGGAGAAATAGGTCAAGGACCCTGGGATTGTGGTAAACAGAACAAACAACAAGCCGAACAACCAGATAATACTTGCGCAAATATAGCAGCTGGAAGATCGCCGCAAATACAAGAACACAGAAAAACGAAAACGGAGATACAAAATATGATACAAGATGTAATGGGACAAGAGGCAAAAGAACACACCAGCATGCCAGAAATAACGGAAAGATGGATAAGAATACTAACGCCAAATAGAACCAACATAAAAACTTCCATAAAGCATACAAGACCAATCACAACAAAAAACTCCTTTGAAGGAATGGAAATAGAGGGAGGCGAAATGGTAGGAACGGATCTGCTAGAATTGACAGGAACAGAACATATACCACTGACAAGCTCAACCCCAGTTTCCGGACAGAAAAGGTGGGGGAAAAAGGAAGCTAGCACGCCATCCATGTCCTCCACGGAAATAGTAAAACGGACAAAGAAAATGGAGGACATTGAAATGAATGATGAAAACCAGGAGAAAACGTGAAGCCTAAACAGAAACAATGAAACTGAGATAAAGAAACGAAAGAAGCAGAGAGTGAGAAAGAGCAAGTGACGATGACATTGACGACGATGAAGACTTATAAACGAACTATGACAGCGCATATGAGGGACCTAAACTGACGGAAATGGAAGTAAATGACACATTATACGCATCGCAGGTGATCAGTGACTTTTACATATAAAAGTACTAATAAAACCATAGGGGACGATACGGCGTCCCCAGATAAAGGGTTATAATTTTATAGTTTAAATATATCAACAGTAGACAATAAAAAATAAATACAACCAAATAATACTGAAAACAAAGCGGCAACCTGAAGTGAAAAACAAAAATGTAAGGAACAAAACTTTCGTTTATTGTCCATAAATATAAATGGGATAGAAAACATAACAATGGAAACATTAAAAACAGTAGGGAAATATGACATTTTAATTATACAGGAAATGCACAATAGATTTACGGACGAGATCAAAGTGGAAAAAGAGACAGACATGGACAGTATATTAATAACAAACAAATATACTGGGAAAATATTAGGTGAGGGGTGGTGGCCACATGAATTAAAAACAAACAAGGTACTAACTGAGAGAGAATAGAGGAAGGAAATGTGTTTAATGGGCGATTGATAATATTTAATTGGGAGGGCTACATTTTTTCATGTATACATTCTAGCAAACATATATAGAAAAGGAAGTTTTACATGAATTTGTCAAATATTTACAAAACTATACAATGGGGAATTTGATAATAGGAGGGGATCTTAACTTGCCGTATAGTATTCGAAATTAACGATAGAAAAATTAAATTAAAAAAAGTGGTTTTGGAAAATTTAATAAAAACAAACAATACACAGAACACAAAAAACACTAGAAACTTAATAAAATAAAAAGGGAGAGCGAACAAGAGAGATAATAAAGCGGGAAAATTCACCAAATTATATAACAATGCGGAGGGGCTCTTTAAAAGGGATAAACTAAGAAGGGGGGGGGGGAAGAAAAAACACTAGAAGCAATACACATAGGAAGGGAGTGAGTAACGACGGACAAAAAATAAATAACACATATGCAGAATTACTACAAAGAACTTTTTACTTCACAGGAAATAGATAACGGACAAATAGACGAACACTTAAGAGAAACAAAATGCTAGATGATATCCACAGAACATGAAGCTTTATGTGTGAGGATTTTATCTTGCAGGAAGAAATTGTAGAAGCCATAGAGAACTTGTCCAAAAGCAAATCACCCGGTAGAGATTGAATCTCAGCAGAATTCTAAAAAAGCTTCTGCGGGCAACTGTCGCCAGTATTAGAACGGTTGTACAATAATATCGCACTAGGAAATAATAACATGACACAAACTATGAGGGAGGAAATGATAACACTTATATACAAAGGGAAAGGTGATAGGGAAGATTTAAAGAACTGGAGGCCCATCTCCCTCCTAAACATTCACTAACATTAACATTATAAGCAAGATACTTGCAGAAAGAGTGAAAAAGTGTCCAGATAAAATAATTAACGTAGATCAAACAAGTGGGCCAAAAGGAAGGGAAATACAAAATAATATACTATGCATTAGGACAATTATGTAGCATGTAAACATCACTAGGAAAAATAGTGCTATGATACTAATTGTCCAGGAAAAGGGCCTTTGATAGACTTGAACAACACTATCTACACAAAACAATTGAAAAATATGGATTTGGAGAAAACTTCCAAAAGTGGACCAAACTCCTGTACAGGGGAATAAACTGGTGTGTACAAGTAAATGGGGCAAAGACTGAAATATTTTAAATAAAAAGGTCAATGAGACAAGGGTGTTCACTGTCTATGCTTTTATTAGGACAGAATTTTTAATAAAAAGTATTATGATTGACATTTTCTCTAAATTGTATTTAAGTAATGTTTGATTCATTTATATTTTAGTAAGTTTCTAAAATATATTAAGATTAATTGTATTTATTTCCAAAGCACAACTATGTGTTAATGGAATGAAAATAGTTGCTATGCAAGGATAAAAAGGCAATGTACATCGCTGTGCTGTATAAACCCAGTATGAGTAAGTAAGCTATACGATTGTACATTGTTGTGTGGAATAAATGTATGATGTTACTAAAGGCATTCTACATTATATGCTATTTTCGCTCATTTAGCAAGAACTCTAAGTCTGCTCAGTACAAAATATAATTTTGCAAGCCACGTAGATTTCAAGATTATGCATTGGCGAATTTCCAATCCATGAACTACAATATCGTGTCTAACATTCTGTCGAATGACGTAAAACAAAATAGTTATTATGTAATAAAGAATATTATCTTTGCTGGTTTCATCTACTGAGGAATGACCATATCTGATCTTGACGTGCGCCAGACGAATATAAATAAGCGTGCATATCGCCCAGGTCAATTCCTCATGTCAAGAGCTAGCAAATTGCTTGTCTTTTCATTACAGGTAAGAACTGTATACGTCATAAACTTCTTTTAGAAATAGGCAAGTTTAATGTTTGAGATTTTAATGGTAAAGTCCATATGTTTGCAATATTGTTCTCTGAATCTTTTTATGTTTAATATATTGTTTATATTGGAATGTTTAAATGGTTTATAGAATTTATATTTAATTATATTTATGCTATTTTTTATTGTGAAAGACGAAGTCGCTAACTTCATGTTTAGATTTAATGTTGAAATAAAGTATTCTTTAAGCAAGAAAGAATAATATCTTGCAACATATTCTAAATCAATATTCTATTTTAAAACGAGTAAAATGCATTTGTTTAAATTAATTGTTGCATTAATTACAGCTATTACATTTGGCTATCATGAAATTGATCGAGAATAAACTATTTGTATAATATTCTAAAAGGCAGAAGTTATACGAATGAATAAAGTTGGAAAGCGTAAAAGGAAAGTGTACTTTTATATGTATTTCATGTATTTGGATTATAAAGTTTATTGATGTTTTTCTAGAATGTAGTAATATAAGTGTGTTGATTATTTAAATAAAATTCCTCGCGTCAAGAGCAAGCAAAGTGCTTGTCTTTTCATTACAGATCTGATCCCGTACCTCCTTTTCCCCAAGGCATTTTTATCATCACGTGACACCCTTTTCTAGGAAATTGTTCTTCTCTTCTTTCTATCGTTCTGAGTTCCCAGATTAATACGTCTGTGTGTTTATGAGAACAAAGCCGTAGAAGTGCTGATAAAACTATTAAACGTAACAGCAATAAAAGTACTAAGTATTGCAATAAGAATGAACCAAAAAAAAAAGAGGGATTAAAGTTTCAAACATAAGAGATGAGATAAAGATGCTACAGCACGCAGATGATTGCATCAACTTTGTACAAGAAAACAATTCCTATACGAAACTCATACATGAATTTGAACAATTTCAGAAAAGTTTCTGGATCAAAAATAAATCCCAGAAAACAGAAATATTACTGTTAGGAAACTGGAGAGGTAAGCAACATGGTTTACCCCTCCCTTTAATCATAGACAATGTTAAAACCCAAAGGGTATATTTCGGGAATGATGAAGAAAAACAAAACTTCAAACAATTCATGGAATAAATAAATGAAAATGTGAAGATCTGGGCTCTCACGCCGCTATGCCTAATGTAACGGGCCCAAGTTGGAAGAAATTATATGTATGTGCACCTAAACTGTATAAGAAAATCGTTAGACATATAAAAAATGAACATCAGAAAACGATAGATAAGGAGATTATTAAATGCGTATGGGGATTTAAAATGCACTATATTAACAAAGAAACTCTTTATAGGGACGGAAAAAGTGGAGGTGTAGGCCTCCCTGATCCCGTCCTTATCAAACACACCAACATACTTAACATATTTAAGGATGTTAAAGCAGAACCCGAGATACCTTGGCAAGGATTCTATATATATATTTATTCGGTATCCCTATGAAGCAGCAAAATGACATAAAAACAACTTTATAAAAACTAATAGAGGTGCCAAGAAAATTAAGATCTATAAAACAATTACAAAATAAATATAGAGACAACAAGGAATTATGGGATATAGACACTAAGACAACATACAAATGGATTAGAGACAACACTATAAATAGGCAAAAAGCCAAAGTAGAGCAAGTAAACATAAATTGGGATAGGGCCTGAGAACACTGGGTCAAATTAGGATCTTTACAAATCAAAAACTTCCTGTTCAAATACATGCATGGTGCGTGGTTGACAGGTGAGTTTGCAGTGAGACGGCACATGATCAGAGTATCGTCTAAATGTCCACTGTGTAAAAACATAACTTTACGAAAATACACACTATGACACAATTTGTAAACAATGGACCAGAGCAAGTTGCTCTAATATTACAAATATCTTATACCTCGATGGAAACTTTAATAAAACACTGTTATACGAAGTTACCAATTGTATAGTAGGGAATATAAGAGCATGTGGACAAACTATCATAATTGGGAAACACAATAGATAAGGAAAAAAGAGGGACAGGGAATCTCAGGTAGGAAAGTACTGGCAAGTAAAACATGGGGCTAAATCACAAGGCGCTACGCGAAGTGGGCAGGCCCGTGAATGAGTCGGGAAAAGAAAACTCACACAGAGGAAAAATACACAACAAAACATGCATTAATTAAGGTTTAGTAAAAGGTGTTTCCCAAAGAGCATGCTCTCAGAAAATCAAGTCACTGGTGACCTCTAATCACTTTACCACTTAAATGTCTTTATCTTTGTGTAGCTCCCTCACTATACCCCATTTTTCAATTATATAATCCCGATGGAACAAAAGTAAGGTTAAGGATTAAAGTTAAAAAAAATAATACAAAACACATACACAACACATCATGGGGAACACACTCATACATTAACACACTTTTTTAGTTTTCTGAAATGGGGGAGGGGCATCTATCTGGTGCCGCCCCCACCCATCCAAAAAAGCAAATAAATAATGTAATTACAAACATCCATTTCCATGCTCTGCATTAGTAGAAAAAACACAACACAACTTGCATTAGTAAATCATTATTTCGTAATATCTTAATTTTTATGTATGTGGGATTCTAATTATTCAGTTTATATTGTACTACTTTTATTTTAAAAAAATTCTGTTTGACATGGGGCTTGTAAGTATCATTCTAGGGTATGCCTGGTACAGTATTATATCAATAATTGCATACTTTAACGAGGCGAAAACCTTTATCATTGGAGTTGTACTAACAAAGATGACTTCGGTTTCAAGATCGAACAACGAGGACAGTGCTTATGGATAAAGGTGGAGTAGTATGGAAAAAAATGTTGTATACTTCAATTTTACCCTAATAACCACTTCCTGTTGTGTCTTCGACTCCTAAAGGAATGTAGATTACAGCAGCGGCTTAATTAGAGGATGATAACATGTGCATATTGTGACACAGTGTGTCTTGATGTAAATAGTTACAAAAGCGTTGGGCTGATTCCCAGATATGCTCGGTACGCTCAAATAACGATGACAAAACGTTAACATAGTTGGACGTGTACAGGCGGGGACGGGGTGAAATGAATAAATGCAAACCAGTATAAACTAACTAACACATAGATGTAAAACAAAGTTGCAGTGCAAATAATTTGAATTCCACTGACATGCCGCTGTGTATATGCCTAGCACGTTTTTATTCACTACGATAGTGTCACTCAGAAACAGGTTTGCGATATATAGCCCAATGATTTATATATGGATACATCGACAACAAGCGTGGTTTGCCGGATTTAGATGTACATTACTAGTGAATACATTTGGGAGCATAAATAATGTGATAAACTTACTCAAGTGTTGATTTGTTTGTCCTCCTTTCAGACGTATCATTTTATGATATGTTTCTTTGTCCAAATGGTAGACAGAATGTAACATTACTAAACTTTATACTATCTTGTGTTTGCTTATCAATAGTAATGCCTAATTTAGGAAATACATTTATCATAATACTCATTCGAAAAGTTGGTAACCATGGACATATTAAATGCATATTTTAAACATCTTGTGCCGAAGCGCGATAAACAACAATCGAAAAATGAGTAGACCTTTGCTCCTAACGTATAATATGTACTAGTCTTATATGTTTGGGATTTTTCATAAAACGATTCTATCTCTCATCAACTACTATTATTTATGGAAATCACGATATTTTCTCTAATCTATATCATTTGTATTTGTTATCAGACCTCCGCCAACAATAGTGATCATAAATGAGGGTATCATTGCGTATTGTTTTAAGGCATACATGGATATAAAGATGGCTGTTCTGGATTTCAGCATATCTTTGGGATTTTGGATATAACTGGTATATAGAGAGAACGAAATAATAAATAGTTCAATAGCAAATGATTAGCAACTTTCTTTGCTCATGAAAATTGATGTGCGGGATTATAAGGACATGTCAAATAATGTAGAAACATTTTTCTTAGTATAAGCATCATATTAATCAATAATGGACAGCAACAAGAAAATGAACAAACTAATCTGGTCAAAGTTTAAAATGGGAACAACAGCTGAATTACTCGTGGAATTTGAATCGGTGTAGGCCAATAGAAAGGAAAGAACGGGTGTATGTTGGGAAGAAATATTTATATAGTCTTTAGATATTATTATTTATTTATGACACACTATGACTCACACAAAGTTGATTATTTGGTATCAACTTTTGATAACATCTTTACTTCACCTTTCTAATGTTTAATGCTGAAAATATATTCTGCGTATGACATTCATTTATATATTTTATTTGTGTGTATGAGTGTTAACTAGGTAGTACTATTTTATATTTCTATCATTGTAGATTCAACCTCTCATTTCATTCCATTTTGGTTAACACTTGCTATTATTCAATAAAATGTTTGGATTTATGTTTGTGATAATTACTTTATTTTTAGAAGCCCCATCACTTACTGGTCTAGCCCGTTTTTCGTTCCTTTATAACCATAGGCATATGTTTGTGTTCTTAGCATGTGATATATCCATCTGTATGCAAAATGTGTACCCGGGGTGCGATATAGCTTTGTATTCATTTAACTGTTTTGAATACCTAAATGGAGATGCAAAGTCAAAACTTCCACATGATTTATAGCAAATATACCTAGGTATGAGTAATATAGTAACTGATACTTCTTGCTCACTCTTTCTTTACGCTCATTAAAATGGGGCTTCAGTCTCACTAGCAGAAACAAATTGTCTTTTTTGTCATACAACACTTAAGGCTCACTAAAGATCCAATGCGATTTTCATGCGAGTCGTGTTGCAAATGTGCTTGTAATGATGATGGATCTTGTCCTTTGAGGAGCCGCAGATTCAGTTTTCGTGATGATGCTCTCAGCAGTATTACAATAGTGAAAATACGTGAAAAGTAGCGGGCTGATATGTTGAAGAATGTACATGAGCCTTTAGCATATGCAAATAAAGGTTTGAATTTTCTGCTTGAGATGATTTAAAGTTGAATATGATAACGATGAGTGGGAGATGCACAGTACCAACGTTTGGTGCAAAAGTAATAATCAGCAATGACATCTACAAATGTTTTGTGGGATTTAAATTTATTAGCATTAGAGCGAGAACAGTTATATCAGCTGCAGAATAGGATATTAAATTGATAAAATTGGAGTATATGTTTAAACGCAAACTAATCTGATTGGACTTCTTTGCAAATAACTTTTTGTGCGTGTAGATGATATGTATGGTGTTGTGAACGGCATCTACAACGAGAACTAACTTTGTTCAGTTAGCTGTGTATCTCTTTCATAAAGTGTGTTTTGTCGGCTGATTCTGATTCAGTCACCTAATTTAATTTCGATCTAACACATAAGAGGCCTGTGACTTGTTTTTCTCCTGAAAGTCCTCTGCGTTTATTAAGTATGCTTCCGTGCTACGGAGCCAGGTGTGACTGTTCTGGTCAACGATTTCTGAAAAATAAACTAAGTATCGATTGGTGATCGTCATGAGATGTTTGAAATGATCGTTGCACGCTGTAATCGCTCATTTTGACGAGATCTGCAGACCATATATAGCGATGACTCTGCGTCGTGGTAAATATTTACAAACATGTTTATGCAGTTCGTTTGATACAACGTTTAGTTCCGGCGTCGAAGGATCTTCTACTCCAGCTGCACATTTCATTTTACCTAGCAAGAATATACCTGGAACATCGATTCTCTACTTTTCTTTGGTTCGCATGATACCACGCACACGAGTTATGTCTACTCTCCTCTCTGAAATGTTTCTGCTTGACTTCTTTTAATTTCCCCAGCATTACTTTATCGCATCCAGTTTTCTTGTCGTTGGTATGATATATGTCACATATATAATGTTTCATTACAATATCATTTACATCGTTACATAGTTACTGACCAGGAAACCACTGATCGTGTTCAACCAGTTCTTGTTCTAAGTAGTTATACGGGCTTGTGTCTTTTATGTCTTGGTAACGTACAGTCGCCATATGGTGTTGAACGGTTTCCGAACATCGCTTGGACTTCCAGGGCGCCGCCTAGAATTTGCGTTCACCGCATCACTGACAGTCTCCCACGAACATATTTCTCTCCACGTGAAGATCTTCGCAGCTCTTGTTGAAGCCGAAGCGACTACAACGATAGAGTTGTATACAAGAAAATGACTCAGTCGTCTTATCGCGGGCGACATAGTTCACTGCATAAAAGCTGTCTGAAAAAAGAGTTGTCAGTGCATCGTTGACTAGATTTTAGTTGTCTCCACCGCTGGAGATAGTGATGCCGATTACGTTACCTCAACAGTGACGATGTGTTACTGTTTGTAACCAAATCGTGTACACCTCAATTTGCTCATGAGAAGATTATTCTTCGTGACCACCTCGGTGGGGCTTAATACTTATCGCACATCAAATATTGGCTGTTATATGTTATAGTTCACGCTATGTGCCGAACAATTAAGAACAATTTATTTTCATTTAGCTACTCATGTGGCTTGACAATGATTTAGCTTAAGCTTGTCAGGACCTGCTAACGCCGATCGATTATATTTGATCGAATGAGCTTTTAGTGTGTAAGCACCACAACAGTACTTCTCCTTTACTGTGGTTACAACGTTTAATCTACTGGTACATACGATACTTTTATATGAAATCAGATGTTGTTTGTTTTGATTTTGTATTTATTTTCACGAGTTTATTTCTATGTCGACAATGTCACGACGACGAGTTTCTGGCGGACGTTACTGCAGGGAAAAACACCATTTCCCAAAGAAAATATCGTGGATAGAAATCACCCACGAGTATACATCATTGTGCACGTGGTCGTTTTATATTTTATACTTTCAACAGCTACTATTGTATAGGTGAATATTTGTTGATGTTGTAGACACGCAGAGTATGACATGCAATTGTTAGGTTATTTTTTCGTTGTTATTATCGATGCCATTTACAGATTCATCAGTGATCCACGTGGTAATTTCCGAGATCACGTAGGTGTACGGGATCGGACAATACATGATAATATTCGGAATAATCTGCATGAGTGATCCCTGAGGCACGGTAATCATCGTGGTGTAAATCACATTGAACGCAGAACTGAACGACAAAAGGAATTCTTGACCGTTCAATCAGCTGTCGAGTATACCGTTCAAGTTGGTGTAATTGACAGGTACATCCACTTCGTGCACTCTGTTGTGTGATCAAGACATACATGCGCTAAAATCAAATATGGATAAGATTGAATAAAGGATATTAAATTGTACAAGATAAGTTCAATCAAGCGTGATTATTGTTATCAGCGTGGAGTAATTATGCTCGATTTTGGTATTCGTGGCGGTGTCCGTTGGTTGTGATCAGGCTTGAAAGTGAAGCGGCGATGTCAGTGATATCGTAACCGATTGGTTAGATTGTGATCGTTTGTACTATGTATGAGAACATTGCAAAGGGTGCATGCGGTGACGTTATAAAGGCTATTCCATATTTCCTCCTCCTTTAGTTTCCTTTCCTCCTCATTATGTCACTTTTCCACCTCCGCACGATTATTTTAGCCTCGACTATTTATGTCATGTGTCTTTTGTATAGGCTCCTCTTGTACTGCTGTTGCTAATCTTTCAAACTAGGCTTCCAGTTTTACTGAAACGAGCTCTGTTTCCTTTGTAGACACACTCGCTAATGACCCTAAATTGGTTCTTCTTTCTTTGTCTCTAGATTTCATAAAGATTGTTTTATGTTAACCTAGAGGATTTTCATCCTGCTGGTGCTTCATACAGCATTACTATTGGTAATATAACACTGGATCATCGGTTGGAGATAGTTGTTTGGTTTCTAGACGACAGTTACATTCTTCATCTACTTTCGGCTTAGCGGTTCACTTTTGTATGCTCATCAAGTCACTCACTTATTGATCTCTCTCGGTTTTGTTAAGTTGAAAACCAATGGTCCCTACACCTGGTTTAGTTAAGTGAGCATACCACGTGCAGCTAATAATCTACCTAAAGTAACTAGAATCAGACTTCAATATCGTCATATATAACGAGATATTGCTAAACTCTACCTTTTATATGACAACCGAGTAATTGACAACAGAGTCGCCTGCAGAGATGCTGTCCACGGAGGTGATATGAAAACTAGGTAATGTAAAATGTATCACAGCTGTGTCGATATTGTTCAAAACTATTCGCAGGGGCGCGATCAAACATCATAAAATCTTACTTAAAACTACGTTTTAGCGGTGTTGCATCGTTTAATTATTTCACGGTAATTTTGTGTCGATTTTTTGAAAATAGCAGAAGCATCCAGTGCTACGTGGAATATATCTTAACACAGTGTGGTACGAAATAGTGAAATACATGCTGGTACAGTCGGTTTTATGAGACAAAGATAAGTACTCAAAACGTTTGTTCATGTTATTTTGGTTAAGATCATCTAACACAATGAAGTTATACAAGCTCTTCCACGGGCTGTATCTGATCCGGATCTGTGAAAACGTCTTAACAATGAATCTCCGAACTCGTTCAGCGTATGTGTCTTGATGAGTATCTAACATGGAAATGATCTCGCTGTCGTCCTTCAACATGTCGTTAAGGAGGATGTGCATGAGATTTGTTTTAATACGACCGGTCGGACCGACGATCATGTGATGACATCACAGATCAAATCTGATGCTCGAACTCTTTCCATGACATCTTCATGTCGAAATGAATAAAGTCCAAATTCTTTATAAATCAACACGTCATGTCCTTGACTTCATTTTTAACGCTTATAGACAAAATAAGCGTTACTTTCACCAGCCAAGATGAGCTGAATTAAAAGGTCAATTAAACGCTTACATCGCCTTTTACATCAGCAATACCTACAAGGTAAAGTAGTTTCAGATAACTGTCGAGGAAGAGACGCCTCGCGAAACAAATATTTACACTTTGAAAATAACTGTAGAAAGTACCTACCGACGTTTAATCTCATCTATGATTCAATGCCATGCTAAAACGTACATTGGTCTTCACCAGACCCTGAACAGTCTAATACGGAACAAAAGCACATCCCTGTGCGGTCGGCTATACTACATAAGTCGCAAGTGAACTAATATCTTCTCCATAACTAGAGCATCGTGGCGAGGAGTTCATCGTCTGGTTCTTTCAGCAGCTCATCGCAAAGTATGATCGAATCACCGACGTGACTCAACAATGGTGATTCCACCCATGGCAAAACAAATAACATCTGTGAAAACTACTTTAAGGGAAATGACAAAATGTCAAAAAAAATTCTCATACCACAGGACAATACCGTGTATTTTCTCACGATGACTGTAATATATGCAACCAAGATTCAGGTTAAGATCGAGATTTTGTTCGGGAGATCGCACGTAACCTACGATGGTATGATGGAAATTTAATCCTGTCAGCCGTAAGACACCCTCACGTCAAATATTTCTTCATTGACGTCAGAACGGAATTGAAATGCATCGCGAACGTTTCTAAAAAGTACACGTCGTTCGCGACAGGACCTTTCAAAGTTATTGTTAGCGCTCAGTTAATGCTGGCGGAGCTGAAAGAACTCGCTTAAATCTATTCAGCATGCACACATCTGGAAAACAAATTCTGCGAAAAAGCAGATCTGTTTAAGCAGAACGGGACCTAATTAAATGAGTATGTCTATGCATGGTCATCATTCGAAGAAACGTCGTTGAGATACCTCGATTCCTACGTTTCCTACTTACGTCTTTAAGGAATCACCCACGAGCGATGTCTATCTCAGAACGGACTTGCTCCTGCTTGCGAACGTACAATTTCATGTAAACTGCATAGACCATATGAATCTCGATCAACTCTTGTATTTCTTCTGGACGAGGCTTTCATGAGACTCACTTCTTAAGCAATCCGGAATCCTCGTTCAACATTTCAACCTTTCACCGATCCGGATCTGTTACGTTCATATAGTAGATGGTGCGAGGTGGAATCTTCGTCATCTGCAAATATCGCGTCATCGCCATCAGCACACAATAGTTATTGATCACTCAAAAATTCTCATGCTCTAGTTTTACTAACAATTAATACGATTGGGCTATGTCACAACCACTTTCCACATGAGATTGCTGTAATGGATCAATTAAGTATTATTTTTACAAGATTGATATGCCGGTTACAGCGACGACTTTGGATATATAGTCGATAGCGATCTCTTTTATACAGAATATTCCCACTATGCTGACGATGATTATTCATTCAGTGCTAAATTAATATTAGTACTATAGACCTGCTGTCCCGGGAGTAGCGCTAGAGAAAACGTATGTTTAATCCATAAGACACAAAACTGAACAAACCTGTTCCAAATCTCATGAACAAAACCAGTTATAAACTACATCATCGACTGCTCGAACATTTTCATTACCGCTCCAATTGAAACTTTCACCGTGGATGAAACGCTATATCGACATTAACACGAAAAAAACGAGCCAAAGCCACCATGGTGTTTGACAAAGACTTTTTTAAACTCATGAACAAGAGCGTGTTCAGAAAAACCATGGAAAACATTCAACTCCACAAGCTAACCGAATTCATTAGCATTGTTAAAATACGGGATAAATTTGTATCTGACGACCGATTTCTCCACATGAAAATACTTGATGAAGATTCTGAAGCAATCGAATCCAGAATAAAACACATTTCAAGCTGGAAAATCTAATCTACATATGTTTCGCAGTTCTTGATCTCTCCAAAATCCTTATGCAAACTTATACAAAATGCACATAACACTTGCAACATGCACAGGACAAATACAAAAGGCAAAGGACAAATACAAAAGGCAAAGGACAAATACAAGAAAGGCAAATTACAAAAGGCAAACACAAAAGGCATACGACAAATACAAAATGTATTAAATGCATAGAACAAATACAATGGTATACGACAAATACAAAATGTACTAAATGCACAGAACAAATACAAAATGCACTGAACAAATACAATATGCAAAGAACAAATACAAAATGCACAGGACAAATACAAAATGCACAGGACAAATAGAAAATGAAATTGATCATTACAAAATGCACAGGACAAGGACAGGGACAAAGACAAGTCGCACAGGACAAGGACAGGGACAAAGACAAGTCGGACAGGACAAAGACAGGGACAAAGACAAAGCGCACAGGACAAGGACATGGACAGGGACAAGGTGAGGGACAATGACAAGGACAGGGACAGGGACAGGGACAAGGACAAGGGCAAGGACAGAGCGTAAGCGACGGACGCGACGAACACAAACGGACGCGACGTACGCGAACGGACGCGACGAACACAAAACGTACGCGTGAAAGAAAAAAACAAGATAAACACAAAATGGGACATGACAAAACAAAAAAAACCCACAAACGCAAGAAACAAAACAAACACCACACACGCATTCGCACGCACAAAATCAACAAACTGGAAGATAGATCGTCGAAAAGGTTCCTGACACACCTTTTCTTTCCCGCTGAAAGCTCCCTCTTCATCAGCAGGCATGCCAAATAATGCAGAGGATTTTTACAGGGGGTCTTGAACGTCAGACAATGGGGCGACATCAACCAAGGTCTCATCACCTACCGTAAGGTCTTGAATCTGCATCAGAAAGAGTTGGAAAGTTTGTGAGCATTGATATGTCTCCTAAAAACAATAAACTCCTATTTCAAAGCAATGTTCTTTTATTTTCCATCCATCAATAGTCCTTCAAAATGGCTGACATTCTGCTGTCTCAACAGAATTTACAACAAGTCTGCTTAGTGGTGAACATTTTTAATATCGTTAAATAATAAACGATATTCAAATCGGCCTTTGTTATCGGATTAGTACCATTATTATTTCAGACCAGCTAGAGGAAACTTCTGTGTAAATATTACTGTCCATTCTGGGTGAGAGTGATGACAACACTGTCAATAGAGCCGTAATGCATATGTCCTATCATTTTCATGTAGGTCCAAAAAGAAATTTTAAAACTGTAAAAAATAATGTTTGTGCCAATAAAAAACCTATCGATACAATAGTTATTAAACAACTAAGCTTTATATAAAAATAATGCAGCAAACATGTTTTGCATGTTAGTCCAAACAAACGTCATTATAAGACAATGATATACACATTAAACTGTCAAAATATGCATAAAACATGCCTGTGTACTTCAATTCGGCCAAGAGCTACCCAGCAAAAAGTGATGGATGACTGGCCAGTAGCAGATACCACGATACAATTTAATGGAAGCATAGAAATTAAAAGAGACCTTTGTTAGGAAATTACCTGGATTGGGAACAAAGGCTTTTTGCTTTCATTCTTCTTCCAGTGACTCTTGCATTAGATTTGGAACATCATTATGATCTAAAGTAAAACAAACTTTCATCAAGCTTCCTGATGTTATTAAGTGATACTGCGTTTTAAAAAACAAAGTGCAAGTAAATAACCTGCTATTAAGCAGACTACATAGGTAACCAGAATTTCATTTAAAAATGCAGTCAAAATGTATTGCATGCACGTCCAAAAGAAAGGCAGGGTCATTCCAATGCAATTATAAAAACATCTACACATGCAGAGAAACAGGTCTACTAATCTCAGTTTGAGTGAGAGCTACCCAGCTAACAGATTATGGATGAATGGCCAGTAGAAATTAAAATGCAATGGAAAGGCAAAAATGAAATGATCACTCTTAAAAAAGTACCTAGATTGGGAAGAAAAGGTAGTTTGGTTTCCTTAATTTTCCAGTGAATCTTGAATTGCATTTGGAATTTCAACAAGATCTGAAAGAAAAAAAAAGTTTATCAGATTCCTGATGCAATTAAGTCATGCTTCTTTCACTATTTTTTCATCAGCATTCCACGACCACCAGGTACATTTGTATGTCACACAAGGATTGTGCAACATACACATATAGCCTAACTCCTGGATCAAAACTCTGCCACCCCAAAGGATCCAGAATTCATGTTAAAAGCTTACAAACCTGATTAGCTTGGCTATCAAAATAAAGAGGCCTGCTAAAATCCAAATGCGTAACTAAATCAGTTAGTGTGAAGGGCTCGGGTAGTAGGGGTGGGGTTCTTCCTATAGACTTTAAAGAATTATGAGGAAGTTCCCTTGGTCCGCATTCAGAATGTTTACTTCTGGACAATATATTACATATGGCTACGAGCCCCCAGTCAGCAATGCCAACAGTTAAATTAAAAGAAATACAAAGATGAAATTTAAACAATAACAATTTAATAAATGAAAATTTTAAAGATATTAAGCAATCAATGTCACTCTTGACCCAATGATCCCTAGATCATCATTTGATTTCAGTGCGAGGAATATTTTCCTTTCTTGAGTGTTACTCATCTAAATAAGTCTCCTTTCGTCTTTCTCTCCTTCCGATTCCTCTACTTCCGTTTTCTCTTCTATCTCTACTTCCGTTTCCTCTTCTATCTCTACTTCCGTTTCCTCTTCTACGGTATATCTTGAGGTCACCCGAAATTCACTCGGTATCTCTCAAATTCACTCGGAATTCTCTCCACGTCATCCGAAATTCCCCCGGAATTCTCTCAACGTCACCCGAAATTCCCCCGGAATTCTCTCAACGTCACCCGAAATTTCCCCGGAATTCTCTCAACGTCACCCGAAAGCTTCCTGTTGAAAGGTACAATGCATTAGCATAGGGTGATGAATATTACCTCACACTAAGTCACTGAATTGAACCATCAGTTTAAGGCGGGACATTTTTGGTCACGCATGCGCACACATCGAAATTCCCATACGCTTCCGCCGCTTACAAAATGGCGCCATAACACAATCTCACAAAGAATTCAAACATCTACATACTGAGCGCTATCAGTATATACATACAAATATTTCAAATATCATTGTATTATAATATTACTACTATTAATAATATGACTATCTATATATTTATATATATTTATATATATTTCCTACACAAGCGTGCCAAATCCACAATATTCATATTCAAATTGCAATAACGGAAATCCGTTAACTCAATGGCAAAATATATCATTACGTAAACAAAGTGCTAGTCTACCATAATATACCTACACAAAGAATTATAATATTAATTCTTATAGCGGCTAGCAAACAATACAATTCTTCACGAATACAAATCGTCCTTTCAAAAGGGCGTAAACGTAATAATTCACGAAATAATATGCACACATATTACTAACAAAAGAAGAGCAACATTTTACCTCACAAAATAAGGTGTAATATAATAATATCATGAAGAAGATGCAACGAATTTACATCATAATCAATTGCAAGCAAAGGTACTAACGAACATCACGAAAGATGCAAAATATTAATATCATAATTAACTATTCATACTACAATACAAGTAAAATGAATATACATACGAGAATCCTTCAATTCCGCAGACGTGTCAAGCAGAAATCAAACAAAATCACACTGACCTTTGAAGCTATCTTAAGATTTCCTTGATTTCCAAAATCTGAGTCTGCCGCCAATTTTCGTCTGGCCGTACGGAGTTCTACCTCTCTTAACCCAGTTATTTCTTGTAGCGAACTGACTAATTCCTACTAACATCAGGTATTATCTTCAAGATTTCGAATCAAGTCCCACCCACATCGCATTTCGATTGGAGGGCGATCGACTCTGGTCAGTCGTTCGAATGTCAATCATCCGAATGTCTGTCTGTGTGTCTATCAATTGGCGGTCTCATGTCCTTTGAGGTGGTTACGTCACCCGTCCGCAATGGACACAGTCTCCTAGTAGAATTTCCCCTCGAGAGCTAAACAAAGACCATCTTACGTAAGGGATTAGCTAACTTAGAACAATTTGAAACATCACAGCTGGGTCAGGCAGACGTACAATTTATACATGTACAAGGCCAGTCAGAATCACAAGTTATACATACATGTATTAATATAAGGGGTTGGGGTAAAATCGTCACAGTTAGTAAGAAATCTGTACCGAAATGGTCTTTTCCAAATATTGCTCAATTTCAAAATAAAAAATAATCCAAACTGGATAAAGAAATGCCATGGCCTAAATTATTATTTCATCTTTGCATATGAACATGCCTTGCACATTTAATTTACTGCTTTTAGTTGCTTCAAAATCTGGTCACTATATCTGTATATGAATACACACATAACACCTGAATCTGTGTTGGATATGTCTAGAGAGACATTCAAATGTACAAGTAAAACACACGTAATTAGATAGCGATTAGAACGGGTCATTACTGAGTAAGCAATCTACCATTATCATGATAATAGGTACATATTTTACTGCATTACCTGGTTTAAGTGCATAAATTACAATATACAATAAGCATAGTCTAAGGCACATATCCATGTCATAATAGAAATTACCTTGATTCAGTTGGCAAGGCTCATCTGATGATGTTCTTCTGGCTACTGTACATGTCCTTTAAAAAAAGAATTATAACAAAGTTAATAACCCATACGATTTTTTGTTGGCTGAAGCAAACACTTGTAAAATAAAAAACACACACACAATCTAAAAAGATCAAACATGTAAATGAAACACTGGTGAATCTACATATGTATGTATATATACTATAAATAATGGGCATAAATACTTCACTGTATATACAGCTTATCATCTGCGACGACAAACACTGCTTCTCTGCTTGGCAGAGACTTACTCACTGCAGAGTGGATTACAAATGTATGGTTTATCCTGGGTTTTCCACATGGATCCTAAAATTGCTTCTTTACATTACAACTCTCATGTTTTAGTTATTTAAATGACCAAGTACTTTGTGACAGAATTCCAACAGTCTCTTGCACTATCCACGTCTTTTAGAGTCGAAATGCCCATATGGCTTGGGTTCCTTGGACACAAAAGATTCAAATGAGAAATTCTTTGACAGCCAATAAAACAATTGAAATATGCAATAATACCAAAAAATTAAAACATAAATTAATAATAATAAAAATCATAATTTCCAAGACTGGGTGTATCTAAATGATTTACTGAATAAATTTACTTCTCCACCCATCCATCCACACACCCAACAAAATGTATATGAAAACTGAAAACATTCATTACTTAGGTTAGGTGAAATATAGATCAAGAAATTCAAAGAAATGAAGTAGCCAAAACTTTTAATTAATTGAAAAGAAATGTACTTTTGAGAGTTTTACTTTTATTTGAAAACTGAAAAGTCAACACTGGACATATCTGAAACTGCGACTTAGGACAGTCGCTGATTAATATAAGAAACTATATTGTTTTGAAATTAAGAAATGCAATTGCTTAAGCTGATGGTTATCAAAACTTTGCAAGAGAGTAAATTCTTTGAAACTACCAACCTTGACTTGTTGCCCTTTAAGGTTCAGCAAGTTGGACAGGTTAACTATTCTTATTCCATCCTTTACACTCGTCAATTCTGTTTTCCGTTCTACTTCCAATGCTTGCATTTGTTAATCTGTGAAGATGTGGCACAGCAAAGCAAAATGAACAGGACAAATACAAAATGCACATAACACTTGCAACATGCACAGGACAAATACGAAAGGCAAAGGACAAATACAAAAGGCAAAGAACAAATACAAAAGGCAAAGGACAAATACAAAAGGCAAAGAACAAATACAAAAGGCAAAGGACAAATACAAAAAAGCGGTGCAGGTCTGGAAGGTCTGGAAGGTGAAGCGGTGCAGGTCTGGAAGGTCTGGAAGGTGAAGCGGTGCAGGTCTGGAAGGTCTGGAAGGTGAAGCGGTGCAGGTCTGGAAGGTCTGGAAGGTGAAGCGGTGCAGGTCTGGAAGGTCTGGAAGGTGAAGCGGTGTAGGTCTGGAAGGTGAAGCGGTGCAGGTCTGGAATTTGCTTGTAACAATTAACATTTAAATTAACTGTTCTTAGGCTTTAGTTATTTAAAAACCAGACATACAGAAATATATTTCCATCAAAAACACAATTTGCCTTTAAGAAGCCAACAATAAACATTTTATCTACATCTGCTGAATAATACTTCATCAGGACCTGAATATTAAAGTCTTACATGTTTAGTCATATACATCACAATGTTTTAATTTATGACACTTGTAAACACTTAGAAACATATTACTAGTCCATTAAAAATATAAATGGTAATAAAGTCCTATTAATTTGCTTACCTAAAAATCCCTTTATCTTACACAAGATATCTATCACGAGGGCAGACAATTATGACTTTCATGCTTTTTGATTGTTTTGTATGCATAAACAAACTTTGACTTAATTCTTTGCACAGGTATAAATACTGCTGGTCTCTCTCTTTCAAATGAATCACTTCTCCAAACTTCAACTGGTTTTCCATACATATTTTTAAGTGACTCCTCTAATTCTGTAAACCAATTAACTTTTGCTTTTAAATGCAAACCGAATTCCCCATCCAAAAACAGATTGTGTAACAAAAGTTTTTCAATCTGACCTGGCCGTGGGGTCAAATCAACCGCATTACAACCAGCAATCTTACCATCTCCATCAGACCAATGAGCCAGTATCATTGATGATCTGTAACTCCTTCCATGTTTAGTACCCAATATACTACCATATATCGATACCTGTCTTACAGATCTGTATGAACTGCACACACACGCTGCAGAAATCACACCGTTTGGATACAGTGCACCATACATTAGTAATAGATACTTAACTTCCACCTCAGTCAAAGCCATACTCTTACCAGAGGGATACACAATTCCATCATTTAATCTCCAATCTGCATTCTGAAAATATATGTTCCTTGATGACATTTTTATATATTCAAAATCTGGTTTTCGACCCATTTCACTTAGGGTTCCACGATCTGGTGACTCATCTAAACCAAACAGCTTATTACATTCTGATCCAAAGTCACTCAATATGTTTAAATTGCAAACAATATCCAGTGAGTGCAAGTTTTTGATGAATTTTCTCAGTAACTGAATTTCAATATTTCTTCTGTTTGTGAGCATTGAGTCCAATATACCATTTTCTCTCTCAAAACTGAACAACCAAAAATAATATATGGGTCCAAAATCATTAATACACTGATCCAAGTGCGCATGCATATGCATGTTAGGTGTTACTCGGTCTTCCCCGTATAGCTTTCAATCTCTTACAAAACGACAACAACAGTCTCTGGGAAAGCTGGACATTTGACTTTTTCATTGTTCGCGTGCATAAATTCTTGCATGCAAGAACAAATGCTCGCCAGCATTCTAAATCCTCTGAGTTCAACACATCTTTTAGAGCAAAAACTGAGAAAAGTATGGTCCAGTTTTTCCACTGGTCTGCTGTAAAACTACCAAAACTTGATGAAAATTTTAGTGGTAGTTTTCCAACATCAGAGGGGCATTGAATTAGCTCTATTTTCTCCTGTATCATCGCTAAATGTTCATCACGCAGTATTTTTGTTGCATTCCAAATTTTTAACATGTGTTTCGCACTTCCTAGAAAAAGGTTATGCATAGGGTCAAGAATGATCATTCTTACTGGATCAAAATAGTACAATTCAAGGAGAACAGAGTAACGTATGCCATATTTTCTTTCTAACTCTTCTCTGGAACCTTTGGTCTTTGCTTTCATGACCTTTTGCACTAATTTCCGATGTGACGAGTTATTTCTCAAGTTCCACTCCGATAAATTAAAACCACCATAATTCTTCTCTCCAGTCCCGCCTATAAATGCTCTAGTACATTTGTTACACCCCATTGTAGCAGAATGGCCTCAAAAGCCACATAATTTTGTACTTGCTGGAATATCACAACCAACACATAACAATGCTAACCTGACAAGAACTGGCACATCTGGAGATTGGTAACTTTTCAAATAAAAACCATTCCAAGCAACTTTTAACTCCTCTACAAGTGGTTCTATAAAGGTGTTTGTTGGAGGCTCAGTTTTCATGTCTGGTATTAAACCAACTAAAATCATATTTTCCTGCTTAAACCTTTCTTCTCTAGGTAACTTCAATATGCAAAGATATATAGCTCCAACAGAATAGCTTGTATGTTTAAATGGCTGGAACCAGTCAACATTCAACATTAATGCATAACTACGTTCACTAGTAAAAAAATTCCATGCATCACCAGAAAAGTCATGCCAAACTTTTCCATCATACACATCCATCAAAACATCATTAGGTACCTTTCTCTGCCTCCATAATTCACAGCTTTTTTCAAAACCTGGTCTTTTTACCAAACCCGAGATGCTATCTTCTAATTTCCTATAGCAATATGTTTTAAAAGGAGTTAATTGATCCCCATTTTGAGAGTGTACAATTTTTAACAATGTTTCTCCACAAGCTCTTCGTAAATGTGAACTAGGATGACATGGATAAGCTACATTTCCACAAATGTGTGAAACTTTACGACCTTCAATAACATTAAAACAGTCCTCATAGTCATACAGTGTAAAACATTTTGTGCAAACAACATATTTCTTAAAATTGTCTTTACTGAAAGACACGAATTTATTCATTTGATAAATGGTTACTGGAAAGTCCTGATACAAAGCTTTCATGAAATCTGATGAATTTGAGCACAAGTACAACACAGATTTTATTAGAATCAACATATAAGAAAAGGCTCTATCAGGTATAAAAAAACAAGATTGCCACTTTAAAAGTGCTTTTAGAATCCACCAAATATAATCATTTCCAGATGATTTTTCAGTAATAATTTCGGTTTCACAGTCAGACATAGCATCTTCAAAAGCTGCTTCATACATGCTATCATCACTTTCACTGTCTGACGAACTGATACCTTGACTCTGAACTGATTCAAAATACATCAATCTGTCCTCCTCTGTGATATTCTTTGGTAATGGCATCGCTGATGTCTGCCAAGGTAAATCTGGCCTCTCAAAATACTGCCTAATATTGTCCTCAACTGATTCTTGCTCCTCTTCCTCACCTAAATCACACTGAACATCTTTGCAATTATGACGTCTGAAGTGTCGATCAGAAAACTCATCACCACAGCGTTGACAGTGTCTCCTTTTTCTCTTTTTTTCCATCACTTTCTTAAACTAGAATGGACTGAAATATAAAGAAAACCCATTTATAATACTTGAAAGGAAATGGGCATATAAAGACGTTTTCCTTAGTTATAACAATTTTTAAAAAATACTATAAAGTGTCACTATCAATAAAGACTGCATCTTTTTACTCAAAACATCATATTGGGTCTGAAAGCTATAATTGATATCACCCTAGTGGCTAACTGTAACATTGGCTAAGTTTTTGTGGTTAGTATAACCACGCATCAACAATGGTATTTTTAAAATGTCTCTGTTACTTCTCTGAAACAACAAGATGATTACCACTTGCATGAACTAAAATGAAGATTTGTGCTTCAAATGCCTTTATATGTATTTATGTTTCAACATAAAGTGGATGTAACTTTTGCTAGGGGCTTAAGCAACCAAATCTGACATGGAATCTTCTATTAGAGAAAAGCAACCAGAAGAATGTCAATGCCCTCCCCCCCCAATGTAATCCACGTTTAAACAACACTGATTTAATGTCTTTCAAGAATTAATGGAGTGTTGATTTCAATCATTAGTATTATATTCTGTGCATTTATCAATGTTCTCACAGTTATGTCAGAACAAATTTCACTGGCAGCTATAGCTTTGTTAAAATGGATGCCACTTTATGTTCATATTATCATAAAGTTTCAGTAACTAATATATTCGTTATTGAAACTTTACGATAATATTAATGTAAAGTGGCATCCATTTTAACACAAAAATTTGAAGCTTCAAAAATGGGTTTCTAAAACAGGTATACCAGCATACAATACTGAGAATAAGCTATAATGTCCTGACAATGCAGTTAGGTCATATGAATATCTATAAATAAATGCCTACCAAATTGATGTATGTTGAAAAGGTCTCACAAAATCATATGCGTAAATGCCAACCCCTGACGAGGAAAAGGTGTACTCCAAGTGGTCAAAATGCAAAATCCAGGCAGAGAAAGAGTAATCCAAATATAACATGCTAAAATGTTTGAAAAAAAAGTATATTTGCCCCTTTCATCCTTTAACATCCTTTACTGTTTGAAGTTCTCATATGTAGCACTATTAGCTTTACACACACATCGACTAGAATCCATCATAAGACTTTTAGCACCAAATATTAACATTATTTCCACAGTTTGAAAGAGATGTGATCTGATGCTGCATTTGTGTCGTCATATTTAGAGAAGTTTTTGTTGTTGTTGTTGTTGTTGTTGTTTTTGCCCTATTCAAATCCATCTGAACATTTTAAGGAGATATTTTTGCTCTCATATATATGTATCGACTAAGATAAAATATAAAATATTAGTGCCTAATACCTTTAGAATGGTTCTGAAATAAATATTAATTAGAACAAAGAACATGTGCATAAAGATTAAATTTAGAAAACCAGTCTGCTCTCTCCTCACTATGCCATACAGATGCTGTTAATAAAATTTTAGGTCGAAAGTTTGAAAACATACCGCTTGACCACCCACACACCCCAGAATAATAAAGAATGATCAATATTTACTCCACGCAAAACGATTAAGGATTAACAATATTAACATGTTTGATAAAATAGATACTACACCGTCGTCTAATGTCTGGCTGCAGCAAATAAATAAAATGCGCAACTTTATAAAGTTAGTATAGTATCCGCTAAAATTCAAATGCTGACTGCAGTCAAGCAGGTTACGTATTAGACCTATTATTATCGAGGTTTCACACACCCATGTTCCTATGCGTACGTACATTATCAGTATACACACACGCACACCCCCTCCTTACGCATCTGCGTTAACCCCCTCCCCTTCCTTGTGTACGTACTAAATGGACAGGATAACTGGCAAATAATGAGAAATATATTTTAAACAAATGTAAATATCACTTTTACATCCATGACACATATATTTAAAATGGTCCGAATCAGCTTGGAATTCGGTGTAAATAATTCCGTAATTTGGGCCTAATCAGCCAGCATTCTCTGAGTCTCACTCCCACCCCATGAAACTGAGAATATTATATTTTTATAAGGCTACTTACCTGGCTATGTTGCATGCAGCATCAGAATGTTGAACTATGTTCTGTTTTTTTTTTCTTTTTGGCAACAAGGTTGTAAACAAACATTAATCGTGATGCGAAGCGTATGTTATCACTGACTCGAGCGGAATCCAGCTGCAGCTAGGCAATAACTGACTCATGCGCAGCTCAGCATCCGCAGCACATGACTGTAATCCAGCCAATCAATCCTCATCGTGTAATTAGTACGGTGTTTTGGCACAGATTTCAACCGCCATTTCAAACAGCCTCGCCATTAAAAAAAAAAATGGCTGATGATCTGAGCGATGACGATTTGCACCTCTACATGAGCCAGTCTCTTCAATCGGACGTTGAATTTGAATACAAAAGACTAGAAGCTGAAACTGCAAGGGCAACGAGTTATTCCCGAGCAAGACTCTTGTCAACTGATTCGTCGGAGTCTGATGTCGATTTGGATGAGGTAGGATAGTATATTTTGTTGAATTGCCCGCTGAATACCCCCTTTCTTTTCCCCAACTATCATTGACATTCCATTCTGTATTTAGTTTTCATTTTTAGCTTTTTCATATGTAATTTTCACATTTTAATTTCTTCACCATATCAGATTGTTCAATAACGATTTTCACCGTAAGGAAAAAGTAAAAAATGTTTTTCCACTTGGACAGCAAACTGACTTTCAATAACAAGGTTCCCTTTTGTAGTTGAGAAGAGAGCCAATGCCATGTACTTTTAATTTAAAAAAAAGTAATAAATTAAATTAGCTGGTGGCCAGTTGATAATGAGAATGCTGTGTATACATGTATTCTTTTTGTATGTTATGATTTAATGTCTGTTTAAATCTTTCTTTAAATATGAATGTATATGTGTATGGAAATGTCTGTGTGTGATATAATGTCTTTTCTTCTTCTTTCTAAAGCACCCCTAGGCCTGTTACTGTCTCTGTGCTTGATTTCTTGCTGGAGCAATAGCTCCTCATTGCTAATGTTATTGGTTGTAAAATTTAATGCTACCAGTAAAAATAAATTTCTGTCTTATGTCAGATTTAATAAAGGTGTCAGTTGTAGAGTAACTTTATCATCTTATTTTTTCCATCGACTCATGATCTTTTCAGACAAACTCTAGTCACAATCAGTCGCTGAAGCTTAGTACATCATTGGCTACACAAAGGATATCTGCATGTAGCACCCCTGTACATGTACTTGCCAAAGGTAACAGAGCATTGAGAAATGTAATCAAATTTAATGATCAGTCATAATTTTGATTTACTAGTTAACCCATGCAATATTTAAAAATTACACAATTTTGGTACAATGCAGTTTATCTTTCTTTTTCCCCCCAGATTTTTGTTAGATGATAAACCCATTCCCAAAGAAAAGGAATTTTGAAACAAAATCACTTGCTAATATTAAAGTGAATAATTATTTCTGAACTAAGATTTAAAGTTTGCTTTTTTAAGTTTGTTTCAGATATTTAAAAAAATCACTAGCAAAGCTCTTTTTAAGAAATGAAGACATTACAATAGTTGTTTTTTACAGTTGTCCCAATTTGTTGAGGTAAGTGTGGGGACATTAATAGTAAACATGATAAAATAAGATATTTAAAATCCTCTATATGACTGTCTTTCCATACAACAATTGATGTACTCCACTTCCTCGCAAATATGTGTCCCTCTAACAATGTCCCTTAATGCCTTATATAAGGCCGGTATGACAATCAATTCCATTGTTTTAATTTATTGATCCTGTGGACAACGATGTAGTGAGAAATGGCTGTATATATAGGAATATGTAGATGTCTCATTATGCCCCATATTCTTTTGCATGTTGTTTTTTGATGCATTTGTTTTAAGGAATCTGCTATGTAATTCTCTTATTTCTTCTGTTTTCATGATAAAAGTGAGAAGGGACTTTTGAAGGAGATTCTTCAAAACCAGAAGGAAATTCTAATGGCCATCAAAAAGAATGAGAGAGAAATTAAAAGTCTGAAGACTAAATTAGAAAAGAGAGATGCAAACTTGAAGGAGCCAATTAAAGTCCCATTACAAATCAGGGTGTGTATACTACTATGGGTGACATAATTCATCGATATATCTATGCATTGATACCTTTGCCATATCTATACAAGAGGTGAAGCATCGATACAAAACAATATCTAACTTTGATTTTAAAGTTATTTTGATCTTCAGCAGCAGTCATGAATAAGTATTAGTCATTTGTCTTATTGTTTAAATTGATAACCGATATGTATCATATTGTTAATCGTATCGATACATGGCACAGGTGTACTGTTTCAACCCTATATACTACACAGTCAGTGCAGAATATGACTAGCTTCTGTCACTCACATTCAAGCGAGTTGGGATGAAACATATCAAGTAAAAATGAACAATTCTGTACAGCATCAGATCTAGCTAGGACAGCCTGAATATTTGACATATTATATTAAAATTTGACATACTTGTATTGTTAATGCAGTAGTAAAATCTGGTCGCAAAGTAATAACTGGGAAAAAGCTAAATTTAAAAGATGCTGGTTATCTCAGGTTGAACATGCTATAAATAGTAGTTTGGAATTTGTAATAGCAAGCCATAAGAGTTCCTTATACTGTATCTCAATTTTGAATTCTTTTTTAAATGCAGTCCACGAGGCATATGCCAGTGGACTTGACAGGAGTTTTACATGGCAGTTTGACAAAAAGAGGTAAATATGCTTGAGGCAAATTATTCAAACATGATTAGGATATAGCATTGCATTTAGAATGTCCACTAATTTCCATTCCATTTCAGAAATTTACATGTAGCTGTTGTACCAGTTTCCTTCCATTGTATTGCAGGACCTGTGCTACTTTGTTAATTACATTAGTTTTTATAAGAAAAATATCTGTAACATATTTTTTTATATACATGTACTGCTACTGCAGACGGACTCGATTTTAAGCTATTGAGCATTATTGCGTAAAAGCTGTTTAACATAGAAATGTTTGGTTTGCATTTGAAGATGACCTAATTCAATTTTCAGGTCATGTAACTAAATAAAATCATTTTTTAAGTACATTGTTTTACTTGAAATTTTCCATAGAAACCTTGTTAGCACAAACGGGCCAAAATTACTGAACGTAGTCAAAGGAAATTAAATATATGTTGTAAATGTATGTATTCCATATTTAAACCAGATTAGAGGGCCACAGGTGGATGAGTGATCTAAGGTGTTCACCTGTAATGATTACTGGTATCTCACCTTTTTGTGGGTTTGAGTTTTGGGCTCGACCAATGTAGGTGTGTGAGAAAGCTTGCCAGTATCTTCTTGTGGGTGAGTGGTTCTTCAGTTTTTTTTTCTTCTCCAGATTATTCCTCCACCAGTTATACTGGCCACCATGTTAGTCTATCATTTGTTGGAAAATGCCATTAAACTCATAAACCACATTATACGGAAGCCGGTTAGTGCCACGTTGAAATCAATTTTTTTATCTCGTAATTACGAGATAATATCTCGTAATTACGACTTACTATCTCGTAATTACGAGTTAGCTATCTCGTAATTACGACATATTATCTCGTAATTACGACTTACTATCTCGTAATTACGAGTTAGCTATCTCGTAATTACGACATACTATCTCGTAATTACGACTTACTATCTCGTAATTACGACTTACTATCTCGTAATTACGAGTTAGCTATCTCGTAATTACGACTTAGCTATCTCGTAAATACGACTTACAGTGTCTTTGAATTGTGGAACTTTTTTGTCGTTTTGAATGGATCATTCAAGGTTATGCAGCTTTTATTTTCACTTGGGATTGAGTTACTCAGAAATTCTTAGTTTTCTAGCCCAGATACATGGATTATGCATTAGCATGAGAACACTGAAACGAATACTGAGTGATCTGTGTCTGTTTAGAAGAAGATTTCATTCTGATGTATTAGAGGTAACCCAGTTTATCGAAGAGAATGTTAGTAATTCCGGTAATCAACAAGGCCATCGTTGGATGCATTTACGATATCTTCAACATGGAATGATAGTATCAAGGGATACCGTGGGGATACTGATGCAGTTACTCGACCCTGCTGGTATACAATTGCGACTAAGGAGACGTCTTATAAGACAACAATACTTTGGACAAGGACCGGATTACATTTGGCATGTCGATTCTTACGATAAACTCAAACAATATGGACTCTGTATAAACGGATGCATTGATGGTTTTTCAACGCAGGTTATTTGGCTTAATGTTTACATAACAAGCAGTAATCCCAAAGTAATCGCTGGTTATTATGTGGAAGCAGTGCAGATGCGTCACGGATGTCCGGTCTTAATGAGAGGTGATCGTGGCACAGAAAACGGTTATGTTGCTCAGATGCAAGATTTTATGACGGGAAAGGAAAGTTTCATTTATGGAAGAAGCACAGCCAATCAGCGAATAGAAATGTTTTGGAATTTTCTGCGGAGGCAATGTTGCCTGTTCTGGATTGATACCTTGGGAATGTTGAAGGAAATCGGCCAGTTCACAGGGGAGTTTTGTTTTATGGGTCTGCTTCAGGTACATATAAAAATAAACTTGTTTAGTCTTAATATTCCTCTAAAACGTGATTGGAATCTGTCATAAAATAATTCGTGTGTAGCGGTATACCGTAATATTTATAATTAGTTTATAATTTGTGTTATCATTATTCTCACACCTACATTCTTTTGACGTTTTCGAAAATATATTTGTTCTCCTTTTTTAAACAGCAGAAAGTGTGCAAACTACAAGTTGAATCCATTTGATCCCATCCTTTAGAAAAAATAGTAGTTTAAAAAAAATAACTGCAGTTTTGTCCATTGGATGTAATCTTAAAGAAAATGATATAAAACTTCATTCTTTTTGTCTCGTTAAAATTGATTTTAAAAGAAAAGGACGTAAAATAACGTTCTTCATGTATCTTGGCTTCGAGTGGAGGTCTGGATGATTAGTAACGTCAGATTACAATTTGAAGATCTAGGAGTGTATCATGTTGACAAACGGATGAACGGATTAAAAAGGGGGAGATGGACTTGTCCCTTTTATATTCTTTGTTTTATGTGTGACAATAAATGGTGAAGGTTTTATGAATGCACCTATTTTCAGTTGTGAAGAATTCGATTCATAATTATAAGAATGGGTATTGCACATTTGAAATACATTATTAACATTAAAAATTAATCTAAGCAAATAAATACAATGAATAGTTAAAGATTCAATATGGAGGATATCTTAGAAATGTAAGCATTTCAGTTTTGGTGTAGAAAGTTATGTAAGACTTAAAATCCGTTTGAATAGCTTCTACTGTTTTCCTCCCGATATCGTCCTGATACAAGTGATCAAATCAATCTGAACGTTGAAAAGGTTGTCGACGAATCATTCTGGCAACCATTAGAGAAAGTAGAGAAAGGCAAAGAGAGAGAGAGAGAGAGAGAGAGAGAGAGAGAGAGAGAGAGAGAGAGAGAGAGAGAGAGAGAGATCTTCTTTATTTAATTGATGTTTAGACAAGCGGGAACGTTTAAAATAAAAATCAAGTCAGAGAAACTATGATGTTTGAAATAGTCTCTTTTTTCTTGCAATGGGGATGGGTATTTTCTACTAAAGAAATGCCAATTAACAACCGATTTATCTGCAGAATGACATCGATAATATGGTCCAGGTTTGGAATGTGCATCGTATAAGACCGACCAAAAACCAAAATTGTCCAAATGGCCGGCCTGTTGTGATGTACAAATTACCAATGATTTATGGAACCGAAGCTACCTCCAGTCAGTTGACGCAGACAAAATAGAAATCTGTCGAGATGAATGTGTATTTCGAGATGAATATCGCCTACAAATATCGAAGATGCTATGCAATTATATTGTGATGTACGAAACATGTTACTTGTGGATTTGTGACGATAACGGCTTTACTACTACTGTGAATCTATGAAGAGAAATATTATTTCCTTCAGCTGAATAACACTAAATGATCTTCAAACGAGATTTCGCTATATCTTTACTTATCCAAGTGTACTTTGCTCATATACTTCTTTATTCTAATTAAAAAAGTGTCGAAGTTTTCCATTTCTTGTTACCGTTTTATACAAACAGAGAACAAAATAACAAAGTGTGTTTAGGACGACAGCTACAAACTTTTTAATAGAACGTGAAGTTTGGTAACGAACGTGATAAATATGACATTTGGATGCTTTCGCAGCCAAAAAGTTTGGAATTTTCATAATATAATATGACGCAAAATTCGACTGAGTTGTTGACCCTCTGACTTTAAAAGTTTGCAATTGCAAATATAAATTTCGTTCTCGCTCTTTAAGTTAAAAAGAACAGCATTCAACTGAAACATATTGTTACATTCACAGGGGCATCACTTGACCGAGCGGTGTCAAACACTGGCGCGAATCCCGCTGGAAGTCATATATTTTCCACACATTTCCAAAGACTTCCATACAACTTGAGTTGTAAATTGGAAGGTCAGACGTGTCTGTCTTTATATACTAAATTTTACTCTAATCTATTCGAGACCACAGATAAAACAACTTACCAAAAGTCCATCAACCGCACATTCGCATGGTTTTTCCTCACCATCACGGTCACAACACTATTATACACCACTAGATTTTAATATGGACTATGTTGCACGGACAGTCGTTCGGTCTAAATTCACTACTAGCGAACCATGGCATCGTTCAAACTCATTAACACTAGACTCCGTTACGTTTGCTTCTAGTAACTGGCTAATTATTTCGGGCTAGGAAAATTTCCATGGCGCCGAATCCCAATAATTACACAAATCTAAGAATTGCTTAAAATTGGGCGCTATCAAATGGGCATCCTCCAAATTTATTACAATACTATTGGCCTCTCTCTCTCTCTCTTTCTCTCTCTCTCTCTCTCTCTCTCTCTCTCTCTCTCTCTCTCTCTCTCTCTCTTACCTTATCGGCTAAGAAATATATGTTGATATGTTTCTCTAAGACTACATGGCTTCGTTGATAGATAGACAGAGAGGTACCGTGTCATCCACCGCCTTTCATTCCATAGCTCATCTGGTCTAAACTCATTCTCGCTCCAAGAATCAAGAGACAAAACTAAGACGTTGAATACTCTATTCCTAGTTGGTGCTTGATGTTGTGAATTCCACAAAAAGAATAAAATTTGCATATTATCGTACGGTCCATCCTAAATCACAAGAAATGATTAAATTAATACCATTAGGTTTGGAATCAAACATTTTCATCTACAGCAGTATGACTTACTTGTGACTTTCGACCACGTGAATTATTATCTTTCCGGTCGACGTTAAATCGTAATTACAAGATAGCTAACTCGTAATTACGAGGTAGTAAGTCGTAATTACGAGATAGTAAGTCGTAATTACAAGATAGCTAACTCGTAATTACGAGGTAGTAAGTCGTAATTACGAGATAGTAAGTCGTAATTACGAGATAGCTCACTCGTAATTACGAGATAGTAAGTCGTAATTACGAGATAGCTAACTCGTAATTACGAGATAGTAAGTCGTAATTACGAGATAATATGTCGTAATTACGAGATAGCTAACTCGTAATTACGAGATAGTAAGTCGTAATTACGAGATAGTATGTCGTAATTACGAGAAAGCTAACTCGTAATTACGAGATAGTAAGTCGTAATTACGAGATAGCTAACTCGTAATTACGAGATAGTAAGTTGTAATTAAGAGATAGTATGTCGTAATTACGAGGTAGCTAATTACGAGATAAAAAATTGATTTCAACGTGGCACTAAACGACTTCCGTAACATTATACCTGATTACCAGACTACATTTTTGTACTTTTATGTCTTGCTCTTTTGACAGGCAACATTGTTGTGTGTGTGCTGAATGTTCTTGAAATTTCAGAATCCATATATACATTTTCCATATTTGGATACTTTCCAATAAAGACATGACAACTAAACAAGGATAATCATGAACAGCAGGGACATCTATTGTTTATTCATGGATACAATATCATATTGATACACCCCATCCAACAATGATGTGCATTTTTATGTATGAATGTGTAATACAATTAGACTACAAATGTTGGAAAGAATGACCTTTTTTTTTTCTTCTTCAGATTTAGTGATCAGTCCAATGAGAAGTTGACTGACTTTATGAAAAGTTATGTACAAGGAATTTATCCCACTTTAGATTGTGTGGTTCTAAAAGGTATGAAATTTGCATCTGCCTCAGATTTAATTTCAGCTTGTAAGTCAACTTAAAAGTGCTTTTCATTGAAAAATTAAAATTTTCATTAAATTTGCATTAAAAGTAAACAGATTGCAATATCAAAAAATGTAAAATAAAATGTTGCTATCATGGGAATCAAATCCCAATGTTCTGTATGGCAGGCATCTGCCTTACTGTTTGGGGCCAATGACACTGTTAAACGTATAAAAATTTTAAACTATTCATAATTTTTATACAGTGTACCTAGACATTGAGAATACTTCGCTACAATGTATCTTTTATTTTTCACACAGCAGCTATGACAAGATATTACACCACCCAAAAGGAGACTGAAACAAGAAAGACAAAAAACAAATTAGATGAGCACAAAGTACGCCAGATGCCATATGAGAGGAAGAAAGAGGTGATACAGTTGATGAATTAAATTTGCCTGCATTATTAGATTATTACAGTGGGACCCCGCTATAACCCGCCCCGTTATAACACGAATTCGGATATAACCCAGTCGCGGCTTGGCTCCCGAAATTTTGGGTAATTTATTACAGGTATTTTTCTCAAAGACCAAAAAAAAAATAAAAAAATAAGTATGAAAAAAAATACGTTAAGAGTTTAATTATCATTTTCATATTCCTCTAAACAATGCGAAAAAGAACGTGTAGAAAATGTATTATCAAATTTCTTCTAGTTTTGTGCCAAAATAAATGTCGGAAATACGAACCAATTGCTGGGCCTACTGAGAACTTTGATCTTTGTTTATTGTTGAAAAATTACAGCTCATAAGTGTCAATATTATAATTACTGATTCCTGAGTAATGAAGCCATCGTGTCTACTTTGTGTTTGTCTTGAATGCATTCCGAATACAATCGTTGCTCTAATAATCTCCGATATATGTTCTCTTGATTTCATACACAACTAAGTAACAGCCAGTGCAGCGATTGATAAAAGATTCTCACCCCCCCCCCTAATTAAATCCAAAACTGTGTTGGTATTGTACATGGTTGCTTATAACACGGTTCGGTTCATAACACGGTCGGATTCTATGGCTCCCAACTACCGTGTTATAGCGGGGTCCCACTGTATTATTATTACTATATTAAATACTTTGTGCATGTAACCTGGTGACACAAGCGGCAAACAATGTACTCTTCATTTCAGTTTACGGACTGACTAATTTATTTTCATGGAGGTGGAGAGACTATGCATTTTGGAGACAAAAAAATACACCCATTAAATACCAGTCTTCTCACAATTTGACTGAAAACTCGTCTGGATGTAAATGGCTACCATTTGCTACTGATGTGAACTTAACCCTCTGTGTATATATATATATATAATATATACACACACACACACACACACACACACATATATATATATATATATATATATATATATATATATATATATATATATATATATATATATATGTATGTATATGCAGAACTTAATTTTAGCATAAATTTCCTGCCAAATCTTTACTAGTCCTGTTCACAAAACAATGTCACACAGCATTCATATACATTTACAAATTCAATTGTAAAGTTCAATATCCAATTATTTGTTCATTCTTGTAAGGGAAAATAATAAAATAAAAAAATATTCTTATCATCATAAAAAAGTAGTTGTATGGAAAGGATGTCAATAATGTCATCGTAATAAATTGATCTAATTCTTATAATTATTTCAATGGAAATATGTAGTTTCCTTTGAGTGACTGTTGGAGCATTTGGGTAGCAAGAAATAAAAAAATAACCTTATGAACTAATTTTTTTAAAATACTTTTTGCCGTGTTCTTTTGTGTGGTATACCGCTTTGTAGTTTGTTACTGTGGTCGAGGGTATAAAGTGTCAAATCACATCATTTTCTTTTCTTCATTTAATTCGTTATCAGATTAATTAGGATCAATTATCAAACTTCTGTTGTTAATGATGGGAACATAATTTGCACTGTTAAGTGAAATGCAATGAATCAAATGGATTCTTGTTATAAAAACACACCTTTCCGAGGCAGCTAATATTTTATTACTGTGTTTACAATGGCCACTGCTTTGATTCTACAGAACATCTGCTAGGTCAATTCTTTATTAGGGAATGGCATAAACAATTGCTGACTATTGATAACCAAAACTTGCTAACCCATCGGACTTATAACAGTATGATAGTTACTAGTCCAACGGAAACTCTGCTAGCCTCAGGCTAGCGGACTACTGTTATTTCGAGCCCTGATATCTGTAGACAGTTCTAAAAAAAAAAACAACTCAGTGTAACACATTCCATTTTGCAATGCGGGTATGACCAGACTGGACTATTGTAACTCAATTCTGTCTGGTTCATCTCAATATCTACTCCAGAAACTTAAAAAAGTTCAAAACACCACTGCTCGGATCATACTTTGCGTACCATGATCAAAGCACATCTCTCCGCTGCTCTGTACTCTAAGATTGGCTTTGCATTCGATCCAGAATCAAACACAAAATTCATTCTTTGTGCTATGTTTCACTGGCGGACTCCAGTCCAACATGCCTATCGGACTCGACCGTGTGTACACACCAGCAGGATACATATGCTCCACTTCTGACAATCGTATACTCATTATTCCCACTTTGAAAATGAAGTCATATGGACAACCGGGGCCCAGCAATGTTTTTATTTTTTATAATTTCATGGTGTTTGTTTTTTTGTAATCATACCATTATATTTTTTTATTTTTTTATGTTATAGGTGTTGTTTAGTGTTTTAAAGTCCTCATTATAACTATTATTATTAGTTTTTAGAAGTACTATGTATAACGCACATCATGATGAGGGAAACTCACCTCTTAGGCATTACACTTTTATGTCTGTCATGGGTAGTGTTAAAGTAGAAGAGACCTGCATGTGTCTGTGCATATATGTGTGTGTGTATATACATATAGTAATTAAGTGCAATCTATCAACTTTTTTTTCTTATTTATAATTTAACAGAAATCCAAAAGAAGTATCACTGCTTTGGACAAAAAGGAAAGGTGGAGTCTGGAAAAGAAAACCAAAGTAAGGAAGGTCCTGGACAAAATCTACATCAGTTCGGACGAAGAAGGGGCAGATGGTGGGCTGATTTCCCAACCTCCTTCATGGGAATCAGATACCTTCCAAAAAGTGAAGGAAATATTGGTCAATAAATATTTGGATATATGTTCAACAAGGAGCAAGAGGCTTCTGCTGAAAAGAACGCTGGGCGTGAAAAAGGACAAAGACACCCCTGATGTCCCAGAGGAGTCTAAGTGGATACTCCAGGCCTAGGAATCCTATCCAAATATTTATTGTCCAATATTTCCTTCCTGTGTGTCATGTGCTCAGTTCTTATTGTTTACTAAGAAAGGCCAGAAGACCACATGTTGATGCAATAGTATACATGCAACCATTACGCCTTGTGCTTAAATGTATATGGATTACATTTTTTCTGTATATCCACCTTCCAAAAAAAATGAATTATTTGTTTTCTTATTATTATTACATTCCATTAATCTCACAGTCTGTATTTTTAGAAAACATGGCTTTTATGTAACTACAATATAAGAGTACGCTTGACCGTGGACTTGTGTGCACTTTCCTAACAGTATCATGTTCTAATTTTAACCTAGTTCTATTGTTGACCTCAAATTCTATTTATAGCATCTGTATGCTTAGTGAGGAGAGAGCAGACTGGTTTTCTAAATTTAATCTTTATGTGCAGATTCTATGTTCTAATTCATATTTGCTGCAGAACCAATCTAAAGATATTTGGAGCTAAAAAGTATATTTTATTTAAGTCTGCATTAATGTGAGCAAAAATAAAATATTTCTTTTCAAAAATTTCCCAGATTAATTAGAAAAAGGCACAAAAAAAAAAAAACATTTACGAAACCAAAAATAACAGAATCCTCAAAATATTAAGACGAGAGTGCAGCATCACGTGACATCTATTTCAGGCTGTGTGGAAAGAATTTTATTATTTTGCGCTAATAGTCTTATGATGGCTTCTAGTCGATGCGTGTAAAGCTAAAATTGCTACATATGAAAACTTTAAACAGTAAAGGATGTTAAAACACTCGAGGGACAAATAAATCATTGTGTATTGAAATTGTGGCATGTTATATATGGATTATGCTTTTTCTGCTTCGATTCTGCTTTTTGACTACTTGGATTACGCTTTTTCCTCGTCAGGGGTTGGCATGTGTGCAATAGGAACATCCTCTGCCTTTTCTGTCAGTTTGACAAAGACCTATTTCACAACCTGACCGAAATGGCCTGGTGATATTTGAAGCTGATATTAGCTTGGCAGGACATTGTGTTTTTATGATAACTAATGTTTGGAAATGTATTTACATTTTGTTGAAGTTATTAACACAAAATAAAGCTTTAGACAGCACAATAAAGTTAATTTCCATCATTGGTAAAGAAGTATATTAACTACATGTTTTCTGCAATTCTTGTTTGCATAATTACAAAAAAGCCTAGTTTACTGCTCTCATATTTTAGTATGTTGGTAAGGGACCTGCACTTTTTCACATTTGAAAATTGTATATGGCTACATAATTTTACATAGTACAGTAGAACCTGCCTTGATAGACCACCTCTTTTGCCAAAACATTTAGATCTTTCAAGACAGGTGGTGTCTCCTAGCAGATTACAATGCTATATAATCAATAAATTTGTGTATTGAGAGTGTGGTCTTTCAAGATTGGTGGTCTCACATAGCAGTGGTCTTTCAAGACAGGTTTTACTGTAATATAAATTTCATTAAACATGTAGTGTCTCGTCTTTTTTATCTGAGACAAGCTACTGAAATTAGATTTTTTATTAAGGCAATTGTTGAATAAATTAATAATTGCATGCATTATGTTTAATCAGTCATATACATTTGAAGTATATTAAATATAAGGCAATTGTCAGATAAATGGAGGTTGTGATTGTATATCTTGTTTTCCATTGTACATGTCATTGTTAAATTATTGAGCAAATTAATATTGTAATAAAGAATGATGGTCATAGCTTGTTGTTGTATTAGTTTGTTCTTTACATTTCTTCTTTTTACATTTACCTGCCACATAAACCCATATTAGTATGCAGTAAAACTGTTAACCAAGGTTATAGCAGTGAACAGACATCTCCATCGACATGAAGTTTTCCTGATTTGTAAATTCTTCATGTTTGGTTCACTTTAATTACTTAATGGAACAATTTACTACTTCTTTACAAACTAAAAGTTATTCTTTCATGCACCTTTTGTTCATTGGAAAAGTGGGCCATTTATTTACATTTTAGGACCCTAAAATTGCTTGTAAATATCATTTTTAATACCTTTAACTTTTTCTTAAAAATTGTATTAAAGTTCAGTAAAGGTCAAGCAAAGTTTGTCTTTCTTTATCTTTTAAGTGCTAGTAAAGATATCTTTTCAAGCAGTGTAATTGGTAGATTGGTCAATTCTTTAAAGTATCATTGTCCTGAGCGTTTGTAGGTGTTATATATTTCCATAATAATATTACTATAGAAATACATTTAATTATGTTCTTTGACTGGCGAAGTATGGTTTTGGGAGCGTGAGAGCTTCCCGCCATATTCAAATATTGCTTAGGAACGTTGTTAGTTACCGTACTTGCGTGTGGGAAAAAAATCAAATTAATTTTCAAGATAGTAAACATTTCGTCTAGCGTTTATAACAGTTATTATAAACTTAATTATTTCGTGATAAAGTATTTGTTATTTATCTGATATGTATAAAGTTTTTTATTATAGTTATGCTTTGTTATAGTAACCCAAAGCGTGGGTAATTTTCTTTTTTAGTAATATTTTTATGTGTATCAGAAGAAATAATTCTAATATGATGTTGTTCTTTAGCATCTTTATAGGTTTGACATATAGGACATAGTGATATCGTTTTAATTATTCTCCGCTGAACGATGTTTTGTTGTGTCTACTACGCATCGAGGAGATATTATAATATCCTTGCTTTTGTTTTTGTAGCTTTTATACGAGACCAATCTGTCCATATTGTTTTCCCAAAAAATATAAATGTTTTACTTCATTTGTATTTCTTACGTTGGTTTATTAATGTTTAAGTGTTTGATATCGTTGCCTTGTATCAAATATATTCCATATTTTTTTTCATGTTTGTATGTTTGGATTATGTTTTTAATTATGTATGGTATGCTAATAGGTGAGATTATCTTCGTGAAACTATTGGTATGATTTATCAGTTAGTAACATAAACCCAAACCAGTCTAGGTATAATCCTTGCCAATGAAATGTGCATTGGGAGTTTATAGATCTTAGTTTTATTAGATAATGATTTGCTTGCTGTATACGTAGATTAGGTAAATTTAGACCGTCTTCTAAATTATCCTTTTGCAGTGTGTATTTTAGTATATTGGATTTTTTCCATTCAATAAAACATTTATTATTTTCGATTAAATTGTATTAATATATATGAATTCGAAGTCAGTAACATCAAATTCATGCCAAATTGTGTTATAAAGGAAAGTTTTGGCAGTTTGCACCTTCTCTATAATATTCAATTGTCTTTTTTCCCATATTTGTTATGATTCTCTAGTTTTCGCATAATTTGCATAAAATTTAGATATTTACTTTATGTTCCAACATTATATCCCAAGACTTTGACCTGTGTTCTAATTTTACCTTGTGGAAGTCTCTAGACTCTGAATACCCTGGACACTCTAGACTCTGGACACTCCAGAAACTTGACAGCACCGGACACCACCGGACAGCTGAAAACATATCCAATACATTGTACTTTACATTACACGGGAATAAAATTGTAATAACATTATACACGGTACGTTATACAGATTACGTTACCGGTACAATAATTACAAAACAAGTTCAGAAGTAAACCCATCCCTACTGAATAATAATCATACTGTACTAAGCACTTTTAAATTTGTTTAGCCTTATATTACTAAGTCGCAAATAAGAAAACAAATGTGTATATTATACTGCGTAAACCAAAGTAAGATAGGAAACATATACAAATAGACGTAACAGTACAATAGTAAGATCTTATATACAAGCAATTAATACACTTACATACCTCTACAGCTGAAGATATGCAAGTCCAAAACAGTTGACCGATCACTTACAAGACAATTCGTAATGTAATGAGCTTTACATTCGGTGAGGTATTTATACAAAAAAATTGTCTGCGCACTGAAGGCATTCGAGTCTTCCCATAGAAAGCACTTGGCACGTGCCGCATAGAATGGACCGAACTTACTATTTTGAAATACGAAGCAATATAGATTAATCGCCCTCGTGAATCGTTGTTCGCCAAAAACCAAACTCTAGTACATGTATTTAATAAATAAAAGGGTTTATACAATACCGTGACAAAGACATGTACTTATTTTTTATTTCTACATAATCAGGCAGTAGTGTGTGCATCACTGAGCATTTGCGTGTAGACACAGTGCTCGTAGAAGTCTCTAAAGGTTAGATATATTTTGCCGCTAATTGGGTGAGGATGCCAAATAGCATAACCGTTCCCATTACATATGGTTTATCTGCATATGAAGTTTGGTCTGTCAGCATGGAACGACCAAAAAGAAAAGTAGCAAGATAGAAATTGATGCTCTAGACTTTTCCATCTGTATAAATAAATATTAGCGATAAATTTTGCTTTCCATTCAAGACTGCTGTCTGATATATTTCCCATAAAATGTGATTCAAGGGTGGTATCATTTCTACTTAAACATATTTACATAATCACTTAACGTATCTATGTTGCATAATAGAGCAACTAAGATATCCTAAGCCAATCCCTTTCCATCCCCGATCACATGTCCATTCCTGAACCATTCCACCCAACGGTTATATACGAAACTTGATAACGGCACAAAAACCAAACACATTCCTGACGTTTCGAGCTATACAAGGTATTCGTCAGGCGAAGAAACAACATGCATTCATTAAATAAGCCAAAAGCACAAATATCAACTTCTTGATCCTACGTGTTGGCATATCGGAGAAGATTACAAAAAAATGAAGGAAAAAAGGAAATATAAGTCAAGATGCGTTATATATATATATATATATATATATATATATATATATATATATATATATATATATATATATATATATATATATATATATATCTATATATATATATATATATATATAGCATAGTATAGAATAGCATAACATAGCATAGCATGGCTTTTAAAGTGTTGCTATAAAGTAATCTGATATACCAATACTGTTTATAAATCACACGTTGATCTGCACACGTCGCATTAATACACACATCTAATATTAATTCAGTATTAAGTCATATTTTCATATTTCAACAGCTATGTTTTCTAAACTGATGATGAATTGTCACTGATTAATCGTTAATAAAATATACATATTACACTCCCTGATGTCATACACACAGCCCCAGTGGCCTACTAGTTAGAGCATCGGCCTTGGATGCATTTAGTCGTAGTTTCGATCCCAGGCTGAGTCTTAGAGATCGTATCATATGCATACACACATCTTAGAGAGCATATCTTCTACATGCTCCCATCGTCAATAGGATATCATTATCATAAACACATTCCCATCTTAAAAATCATATATTATACACACTCCCATCTTAGAAATCATATATTATACACACTCACATCTTCGCAATAGTATATTATACACACTCCTATCTTGTAAATCAGATAGTATACACACTCCTATCTTGTAAATCTTATATTATACACAGTCATATCTTGTAAATCATATTTTATACACACTCCCATCATGGAAATCATATTTTATACACACTCCCATCTTGGAAATCATATTTTATAGATACTCCCATCTTGGAAATCGTATATTACACACACTCCTATCTTGTAAATCATATTTTATACACACTTATATCTTGCAAATCATATTTTATACATACTCCCATCTTGGAAATCGTATTTTATACACACTCCTATCTTGTAAATCATATTTTACACACACTCATATCTTGTAAATCATATTTTATACACACTCATATCTTGTAAATCATATTTTATACACACTCATATCTTGTAAATCATATTTTATACATACTCCCATCTTGGAAATCGTATTTTATACACACTCCTATCTTGTAAATCATATATTACACACAATCCTATCTTGTAAATCATATATTACACACTCCCATCTTTAAAATCATATATTATATACACTCCCATCTTTGAAATCATATATTATATACACTGCGATCTTAGAAATCATATTCTATACACACTCCTATCTTTAAAATCATATATTATACACACTCCCATCTTTAAAATCATATATTATACACACTCACATCTTTAAAATCATATATTATATACACTCCCATCTTTAAAATCATATATTATATACACTCCCATCTTTGAAATCATATATTATATACACTCACATCTTTAAAATCATATATTATACGCACTCTCGTCTTTAACACACTAGAAATAGTACATTATACATACTCCCATCTTAGGATTCGAATATGATACACACTCACATCTTGGAAATCATATATTATACACACTCCTATCTTATAGATTATATATTATACACACTCCTATCTTATAGATTATATTTTATACACACTCCTATCTTATAGATTATATATTATACACACTCCTATCTTATAGATTATATATTATACACACTCCTATCTTATAGATTATATATTATACACACTCCTATCTTATAGATTATATATTATACACATTCACATCTTAGAAATTATATAGCATACACATTCCCATTTTGGAGAGCATATCTTATAGTGTACCTTCCGCTCTCAATATTTAAATTTTTTGTTTCAACTGGCAAACATATGTTCTACATAGAATATAAAACGCAAATAGTTTGGTCTGTTCAAAATCTTCAGGATTTAGCTCACATTGTTTTGATGTTTTAATTTTGTTTTACTGATAGGGAGAGGCATTGATCTACTAAGCTCATACTTTCTGTTGAATTCCCAACTCATCTTTATAATTTCAGATGAGAAAGTTTCCTACAATAACTGTGGTTTGAACACAACCATACTGCCAAAGATGCGATGGAGATCACTCGTGACAATCGCTTGATTTAAGAAACATTCGAATTCATTGTTAAAAGTATATTCATCGATGTTGTCAAAAGGAAACGGATGTAAAGATTGTTTTGCCCTAAGTCAATAATGGTACACATGTATATACACATGGATAGGAATAATGACTGATTTCCCGCTTAAGAATATATCTCAAGATGGATTTAGAAAACATCATTTCTGAGGCAATATTAACGACCTTTGCTTGATGTGAAAGTTCATTTGACCTCAAAACTGATATATATATATATATATATATATATATATATATATATATATATATATATATATATATATAGCTTACTTTGCCCTTGTCTTTTCAAAGCATAAAATGTTAGCCAATTTCGAGCCCCAAATATGGACCATAAATTATTTTGATTTCTACAACTTGAATCCCAATATAAATTGTTTTTATACAATTACGATATGCATTCACAAGGAAAACGTTTCTGCGTTTATGTTTGACTAGTCTTCCCGATCGCTTCCAGCATGATGACTACGACCTTAATTCCTCTTATGTGCTTTCGCTGCTGGATGCCACTATTGATTTTCCAATGATGTTGATTGGAAAACCATTGTGCTTTTTTGCAGTTGGTCTGAGGTAATTGATAAATAATTTGTGCGATAGTAGGTTACAGTATGCATGTATTTCATTTTGGTTCCGTCTTGTACGGAGGGAGGGGGTCAGATGATGGGACTTGAATCACTTATAAATTGTACGTTTGAAGAAGATACGATTTTCTATTTGTTTAATAGTCGTTGTCAGTGGTCAACGTATGTTCGAACGAAGTCACGGGACCAGAAAAGAATAATGACTTTCAATTGCCTGAACCATAGGGTACTTCCTTTGGCTATTGAAGACCTGTTTCCTACAACTTTATGTGGCCTTAAAAAGTTAACGATTTAATTATGTGATCAAATTGTTTTGAACAAGCTTAATTTCCCTCAAGACGTCCAAGATTTTTTTTTGATGCCACATCATCATAAAGTGTCTTAACTCAGCTAACATAAATTAAAATATAAATTTTTTTTATTTTAAAGTTTTGTTTCCCTGACAGGAGTTTGAAAACAAATCGACATGAATGTGTTCCACTGTTAGAGGAGACCAGTAGGATAAAAACCCTGTTTTATATTTATCTCCTGGACGGTATGCATGAGTTAGGTATGGATGTCACTAATAGGTGATTTGTATGATACCAACTCATCTCTGTGACGTTTTTAAAACAGTTAAATGATTTGGGTCTTGCTGTATTCTCTGCGGTAAAAGGTAGGGCTTTATCTGGTAACCTGCTCAGATCGGAGCTATAATATCTCTGGCGTCTTCAAAAGCACAATGCATTGGTATGCACAGCACCTCGTTAGCAATCTCTGAAATGACTTTGATCTCAACTTTGTGATCGCCAAGTAGCTGCGAGCACACCCAACACAGAACCGAAGACAACAGTTTCTATGTCGGTCGTATCCCAATTAGTTTTGCAGTTTCTCATAGCTAACCTCTCCTTCCAGGATGTGAATGAAGTGTTCTCCCGGATACCATTTTATATGGTTACTTACTGTATTGTTGATTCCTACAACTTCCCGGGATACGCGGTACTAATTAAATGGAAAAATAGGAACCAGCCTGGAAATAGATGAACATAACATAGAGTATGAACAGGTTTGGTTGACATGCATAAGTCGATCGTGAAAGTTATTTTGTTTGAAACGTAATCTTTTGAGAGCTTATCCTAGTTGACACTTTAAAAACGTAGTCATTGTTTTCTTGATGGAATTTCGGTCTTTTAATAACAAGGCTTTTGTATAGGTTTACTCAGGGAACTGAAACCTCAAGGCATAGTCGCAAGGGACAATCTTCTTTAATTTGTTTGTATAAGACATATTAGAATCGCTTTCTGCACCTGCGATAGCGACAATATGCAATTCACAACTGCCATAAATTATAACGGATACGTTAGTCTGATCAGGAATAGGTTTCAAATTTAAATATATTATTATTTCTGTCTGGCATGGTAGCTTTTACAACCTTGTAGTCTCTATCGTGCACACTAATAATTTTCAATACAAAATCGTAGGAACATTTTCAGCGATAGTTCTTGTGTTTATTGTTCATCAAGCCTGTGAAATATTTTACCCCGACGTAGTGACCGTCCTTGGTCTTGTCATGTACGTATTGCAAATCAACCTCGCTCTCACGTCCGACTGAAAAATTATGTAAATGATACATATTATCTTTTTCGCTAACTCCGAAACTAACGAAACATTTTTAATCTCAACTTTTGGCACAGCAAACACATGCATATAAACATTTATGAGTTCATTCAATACGTTTTCATATGCGATATAGTTGATCACCCAAATTTGATTTTTCTTTAAAGCAGGAAACAATGAGGATAGCACAGTCCAATTGAAAAATTTGCTGTAATTTTTTGTGACGTCATACAGATAACTTTACTGTTAGAATGCAGGTCCAAACATGACTTGTCGCTGAGTGGATTGTATTTTGATGTGCTTCCCACGCATCACGCCTAGTTGAATTAAAGAAGCATGGCTTTGGAAGCTACAACATATCTGAAGTCTATGTTCTTGTCAAATGCGCGTATTGCCTTTGAAATACAGTGTAGTTCGGTTGTATTATCATGTATCTTTGTAACCACGACGTTAACACCTACAGAAAATTTCGTGCCACAATGCATACGCAACTCATCTGATGGAATCTTTATTGGCAACTGAGTATACTGTCCTAACTAAAAATGCCCAATATTAATTTCGCCAGCAAAGGCATGCCTCTTTAACTTATTTCTTTAATTCATTATTTTGATGGCAGTCTTGTAGTAAAATATTTGTTTTCCCTTCACGCAGATCACACTATGATTCATCAGTAGTTTGTTGTCATATAAAAATCTTGACCAATAGATCAGATCACACATCATTGTTCCTATGTCAGTAAGTCCTGCATAGAAACATCATGTGTTCCAACGACGGATTTGGCAGCCTCTGAATTTCAAACTTCCCCGTTGGCAAGACATCGGTCAAACTTCAATGAAATGTCACATCATGGCCGTTACGATGGGATCAAGTATCATTTGTGGACGCTGCAGGTGAGACGTCAAAGATATAAACAATAGTAGCCGACATGTGTTATGGCTCAATGGTCTTCAACTAAGTAACATAAACAGCAAAATCAGCAAATTTAGTAAAATTCAACACATAATTTATGTTTCTAGAATACAAAATACAAATTTAGGTTAATGACATGTCCATAGGTACAGAATATTCGTAATGATTTCCAGTAGTGCTCCAAATAGGTACCAATTAAATGGGATGATGTGCTCAAACGAATTTGATGTATCACAACGATATAATCTAAAATGTCATTAAATGAACTAACAATAATTCCAATATAGTGAATATTCCTGAAGTAACACTGAACAATTTGTAATTTAAATAAATAATTTAAATAAATAAATCCGCTCAACATTTAACTGAACACAACTAAAAGATTGATTCCACCAGACATATGTTAAGATAGGAATACATAATTCTAACGTAAGCAACATTTATATAGAACAGTATGACAATAAGATGGCCAAAACAAGGGTCCAAACTTCATTTCTACAACGATCTAATCTAATTTGCAAACAATGTCAGGTCGTTTACACAAACTTAAGAAAAGAGCATGAAAACCATTAGGTAAACGAGGAATGTGTAATGCATTTCATGGATAGTGACCTATTTATACCTTGATAAGTGAAGGTTGTAAGTATAAATTTCGAATTTCCTATATAATAATAATAACGAGGACTTTCTATAAAGCCTAATCATTAAAGGTCTAAGCGCTTTTATTGTAGTAGTAGGGTTTAATGCCATTTTTCAGCACACGATAGTCTATACATGGCGGCCAGTATTATTGGTGGAGGAAGAACCCGGGAAAACCCCTGGAAAGAACTACCGACCCAGTGGCAAGTTTTCTCACATAACTACAGTACCCGAATCTTAGACTCGAGCCCACGCAGACTGAGGTTAGATGGCAGTAATTCGTAACGGAGAGCTCTTTAGATCACTCGGCCACTCGGGGCCCCCGGCTCTAAGCGCTTTACAACATTTATAATGATATAACTACACTACAGAAAAACAAACAACAAAAAACATAAAAGTGAAAAACATAAAAACATGCTGAAAACATATAAGATACAAAACATGATTAGGTCTCTAAGTTTGTTCCTGCAGTCGAAAAAGGTGAGTTTTAAGAGCACTCTTAAAAAGGGACCACTGTATTGTTGTGTCTGATTTCAATGGGCAATTCGCTACACATCGCCGGGCCCTTGTATGAAAAAGAACGTTATCCACATGACTTCGGTATCATATATATATATATATATATATATATATATATATATATATATATATATATATATATATATATATGTTAATAGTTGGAATTTTATAAACTCTGATTTAGACTTTTTTTGGTAAGCATCTACTTGCAACTTCTATTATATTTCATATCTAATTTAATTTTATAATGCTGTACTTAATGTTTTGCTTGCTTCTAACATTAGCCAGATTGTGTCATTTTGTTGTGCTATTGATACGTGCATAATATGAGATTCAATTTGGCAAGCACAACACTATGCAGTAAAGAAGAACACTCTGTTTTAGGTGTAATTGTTGACATTGTTTGGTAATTCCCACACCAAGGAATGCGTATGTTGTTGTGATTGAGGTCACAAGTGTCTGCAATGAAAACCAGGGGATACGATGCATAACACACCTCTAAGGGTTCAGTCCAGTTTGTATAATTCCATGTTTTAAACGTTGCCTACTACCAGTATACACTTTGGAGACCGTCCATAACAAGGAAATGAGTAACTAAAATGAGTAATTTGTCATTTGCTTTTGTTTTCATGATCTATGTATGACAGCAAAGTATTGGGGTCATTAATACAGCAAATATATAAATCTCTTTTCCCAGTCATTTTATGTTTTCATGGATTGAATCCCTGTTCTGGAGACCTACACTGTCTAACTTTTATACCATAGTGATACTGACAAATCATTCAAAAAACATCACATATACATGTACAAATATTGTTTTATTTCATTTTTCTGTCAGACAAAAGAATGTGTGTATATCTGTATGAGTGTGTGCACACATTATATTTGGAATCATTTAGCTTTATTGATCTCATACAAAATACTACAACCAATGGTGGCCCAGAAGGGCCGAGTGGTCTAAAGCACTCTTCGTTACGGATCACTGCCATCTCACCTCTGTCTGCGTGGGTTCGAATCTCAGATTCGGCCAATGTGAGAAAGCTTGCCAATCGCTTATCGTGGGTCGGTGGTTCTTTACGGGGAGCAGCAGAGAGGGTGAATCAGACAACCTTGTAGAGGCGTCGATTCGGCAATCTAAGGCTTCCTCGAAAATTGTAAAAAAAAGCGTCGATTCGGTAAATTGAGGCTTCCTCAAAGACGCCATTGTCGTTGTAATTCACCCTCTCTGCTGCTATGGGTTAACCAAATATTTTATCAAGTCCGACACGATATAGCGTTCCAGGATCTGCTAAATTTATCGTCACAAATCCGTGTGGGATTGACTTGTCTAAAGAAATTTCTAAATCGAGTATGATCCATATCACCGCAACACCAAGTTTGCCAAATATTTCTAAGAGTATGTGTGTCAACTCCGTTGAATATACATAACAAATTGCAGTTATCTCTGATCACGTTTGGTATTTGAGTGTATCGTTGAGTGACATATATCACGTCGGTGTTTTTATGTCTGCCTCTGGAAAATATCCTAGCAGGATTCTTTTGATTGTCTAACATCACATCATCGTATACGACTAAATTGTTAATACTTCCATCGATATCATCAATTCTTGGTGCTTCTTCGATATTGGTTATAAACTTAATAATACCACCCTCGTTGACAATCTCTACAGCTCTTTCGTAGTCATCGTCGTATGCGACTAAATTGTTAATACTTCCATCGGTATTATTAGTACTGTGTGCTTCCTCGGCCTCGGTCTCGGTTATAAGCTTGCTGGCTATCTCTGTGGCTCTATCGTTGTAGTCTTTTAACACCCGGTAACATCTCTGATCGTCTACACTCGGGGCTACTGAATACTTTTTCTTCCATTTCATCCATCTCGTTATTAGATTAAGTAACAACTGTGTCTTGCCGCTTCCAGATGGTCCGATTATAATCATTCTAATTGAATTCGGAACCGCTCCGGTGGCCTAGTAGTTAGAGCGTCCGCCCCGGAAGCGGGAGGTCGTCGGTTCGATCCCCGGCCGAGTCATACCAAAGACTTACAAAAATGGTACTAACAGCTGCCTCGCTTGACGCTCAGCATTAAGAGGTTAGTGTTAGGACTGGTCGGCCTGGTGTCAGGATAATGTGACTGGGTGAGACATCATGCTACATGTCTGCGGCATGATGTCTCAGTGCTAGACATCACTATAAACTGCCTCACTGCAGACATCGTAGCGATATGACTGAAAAATTGTTAAAGCTACGTTAAAAATCCTAATCAAACAAACAAACAAACAAACAATTGAATTCGGCAACATCGCATGGTGTTTAATAGGTTCCTGAATATAGCTGAATAATCAATTACATTCATGTTATTATATATAAATTATGGATCTATATTGTGTGAAGTGTAAGGCGCGTACTGGCACAGATGACTTGACGACGATTACAACTAAAAATAACAGGTAAGTGTGTACAATGTAGTACAAAAAAATTTAGATTTGTTTCCCTTGATAAATCAAAGGGATTTAAAAAAAGGAGGAGGTGATATCGCAGCCAAGCTAACTAAACTCCCGGGAACACCATGGGCAAAGTATCCAGGAGAAAAACGTCTTCCAGGGTATAGTTATTGTGGACCCGGGACTAGACTCGATATCAGCCTCGATGATCAAAACCAACCCCGACCGGGTGAATATCCAATAAACGCCATTGATAAAGCGTGTCGTGCTCATGATGATGCTTATAAAAGCAGTAATCTGCATCATAGACATCTCGCAGATGTAAAATTGATTCATGCATTGGATTCTATCACTGATAAATCTTTCAAAGAAAAGTTAGCTTCATGGTTAGTAAAATCGACTATGAAAGATAAATTGATGTTAGGTGCCGGTAATTAATAACAACATGGAATTTATTTATTATTCTCCAAAAGGATACTGGAGGGGTAAAGCAGCAATCGGTAAACTCGCTAGCGCCGCGAAGGTGAATATACCACCGCGGCTAGTTGGTTATCCAAACAGGCGATATGGCAAATGTATCTACCACCGCCTAAACGAATTAACTACTCGCATTTTGATGTGACCGTTCCTAATGAGGTTCATCAGGCTGATATATTATTTCTGCCACATGATGGTGGTTACAAATACGCGTTAACCGTAGTTGATGTTGCGAGTCGATACAAACAAGCAGAACCGCTAAAGACAAAATCATCAACTGAAGTGGCTTCTGCATTTGAAAGGATTTATCGAAGGGATCCTCTGCGCTGGCCAAATCTATTACAAGTTGATCTTGAATTTCAGAGTGTAGTGTTATCAACAATGAAGCATCATAATGTCACCATCAGACGAAGACATAATGCGCTACATCGCGATCAGGCAATTGTTGAACGATTTAATCGTGCACTTGCTGAGCGGTTATGTGGATATCAATACGCGAAGGAATTCATCCAGGATAAACGATCTCGTGAATGGGTCAAGAGATTACCAGCAGTGATTACCGCGCTGAATAATGAGATTACTCGAACAATCAACATGAAACCTAACAACGCGATTAAAAAGAAGTATATACCAGTAAAACCACAAAAAGATTTTTTAAAACAACCAATTCTCGGTAATGTCACTGTTAGGTATTTATATGAACCAGGGAAGCTCGAAGGTGGTAAAAACAAGAGCTACTGATCATATTTGGAGTGTTACTGTACATAAAATATCTAACATAACACGATCTACGGGTAGGCCAGCAATCTATAGGTTGGAATCAATTGCTCTTCAGCGTGGGTTTGCTCGCGAACAACTGCAAGTGATACCCGAGGACACTCAATTACCACCGCGTGGTCTTAACTGGCACCTCTGCGTCTATTGCATTCAAGACAAGTCAGCATCACATTATCTCTAGTATGACCTACGCTGCTATCTTTTCTGTCTACGGTAAATTGTCGAGAATCCTTATCCGACTAACACCAACTCATTATACAATTGCAACTCGCGCAGTGATTATTCTGTTGTTGCTTCAGCGTAATTATTAATTCAACATCAATATCAAAGTCTATATTATTTTTTTTGTCCTGTTGTTTATAACCATAGAGTTTTTTTTCTGATTATGTCAATGCTGACAATATCACTTATTGTAGAGTCATTATCATCTAAAACAACTCTTCGAAGTTGATTTATTCTTCGTACTCTGGATACTGCGAGATAAACTAAATTTGACCATTCAATGTGATTATCCACCATCCAAACAACTGTATCTGATATAGTCAATCCCTGTGAAGAATGTATCGTCGCTGCGTAACCTAGCGTCCATGGGGATTTATCAGCGCGCAATGCATCTTCGACGACGCTGATATCAACTAATACAATATCATTTAACACTAAATTCTGCTTTTCACGCTGTCCTGGAATATCATCTTCAATATTCTGCTTTCGTGTATCCGAAGGCCTATAACACAACGTTACTGGAAGTGTTGAAAATGTTTCTTTATGCAATTCAAATAACTTCATCTGAAGTGTGTCTCTGACTATTTTTCTACTCGCTACTATCAAATCGTTTGGTCTCCACGCTTCCCAGAAGTCATTTAATGGGGTTTCCGAAATTATTTCACGCGCTATCTCACATTGGATTCTATCCGGTTGTAATCTAATTAGTTTCTTGTACTCGCGTAATTGTTCACCAAGTGCTCTATGATCGGTGTTAATTTCTTCATAATAGCCTACAAAATTCTTTAGCCAATCATGTGGCGATAAACCCACAAATGGTGGTGGTTGACCGTGATCGCCGCACATTATTACTTTTGTATTCGCTAGCAATAATCAATCGAGAAATCTTTGTAGTACATCTAATGACACCGTGAATATCTCATCCCAAATAATGACTTCAGGAATAAATTTCTCACCCATTCGTTCAGGAGTCCATCCATCACCTTTACATCGAAAGAAACTGTGATAAGTACAAGCATGTACCCCTCGTTGTTTTATCTCTCTGGCGAGTCTGTGTGTTGGTGTTTGTAAAATCATTTTTGATCTGGAATCGCTAGCGCTTCTACAAAATAAGTCAATCGCACGAGTCGTCTTTCCTGACCCGCCACAGCCGTTTAGGTAGCTGGTTTTATATCTACATATTGGATCACATATCAGCGGTTCATTAGATAGTTCTGATATCTGATTATTTTTCAAATATTTACCTTCAATCGTAACATCTGCTAATTTGGAATAATCACACGGTATTTCTTTTTTAATTCTCCATGATCCCCAACTCTCGTCAGAATTAGTGAATTTGGCCACTGCTTCTCGATGTTTTACATCTATATAAAATGAATCAGTAGCTACTCTAACTGCGGTGTCAGGAAATATATTTATCATGTAGGCAAAGCAACCGTTGAGCTCAATGAAATTGTTATGACAAACAAACTTAAACTAGTCAGACAGGTTAATGTCATGCGTGGTGTTCAGAATCCGGAACAAATAAATGTTGCTTTTGATGCCAGATATAATGCCTTTAGCTTTGGACATGAAAAGAAACCTGGCCAAAGTTCATCACAAACTGTTGGAATTGCCTGTGAAACTGTTACAGAGAAGCAGTACATTGTGGGTTGTACAGTAGAAAATAAGCACTGCTGGACTGGAGCATGGCTGAAGGGGAAAGGTTTTGATGTGAAATGTCCAGGAGGCCATGTTGACTGCACATCAAATCTGTCACCAGTTGCACCACATTCAGAGTATGAGATGGCAAGAGAAATTGGAAACAAATTTGTGCTGCAAGAGATTCTCATTAAACATGTAACTACAGATGGAGATGCACAGGGTGCTGCTTGCTTTCAAGCTGCTTACAACATTCTGCATCCAAAAGGGAAAGTAGAAAGACTGTCAGATTCAGATCCCATCCATCTGGGTCGTTTACAGTTCAAACGGTGCAACTCTGCAGTATTTTGTGCCGAAATGTTTCCAGGAATAACAACAAGAGAAGGAAAAAGGCTCAAACAGAAAATTATCAGTCAAGACAACAAAGCTCGGTGCAGTTTGATCTTCAAACAACTGATGGAGGATAATAGAGGTAATGTTATAAAAATTAAAGGTTAACTTCCGCAAGTACTGGATGCCACTCTGCGCTGTTATTCAAGGGACTGCTCAAAATGCCGGCGTTATTCCAAGGTTTGTGGGGGAGGAAGTACTAACAACTGGTGGATGCGATCAGCATACCTAGGCCCTCATAAAGTTACTCATCTTAACATGACAGAAAATGATAAGACAATCCTGTTAGAAGGTCTCAAAATGAAACTCTCCTGTGATGCTGTACAAAGACTGCGACTGAATACAAACACACAGAAATGTGAGGCTATGAACAGATCAATCAGTGTTTCCTTACCCAAAAATGTGAACTATTCCAGAAACTTTGAGACAAGAGTGCATTCAACAATACACAGACTCAATAATAGCTTGGGATCATCATTGAAAGCCAAGGTGACACACTTGAAAGGTCAACTGTCATCAAGGGCTTTGCGATCACTGGATACAATGGATAAACGCTGCACTTACCATCAGTTGTATCAAAAGAGTCCACAAACTAGGCGACGTCTCCTAGCAAGACGAGGAAAAATGATCCAGGCTCATCTGAGGTACAGGACTCAGCAAGGCAATAGAAAGTCTGACTACTGCAAAGGACTTCTAGACCAAAAAGATGATCACTCCTATGCACAGGTTTAGCCAAGGGACACTGCAGAGAGAAAAGATTGTTTTAATTCCATGTGCAACATGAATGTTGTTAAAAGACACAAAAAAGAACACATGGTACAGAAGGGAAAACTGTAGTGGGGAAATCCGTAGGTAACACAATGCATGTTATGTGCAGTTGTGTTACTTACTACCACCTGATGAGACCTATAGAGGGGTCGAAACAGTTTTTCTGACTATGAAGACACAAATAAAGAAATTAAAAAGCAAAATAAATAAATAAATAAATAAATAAATCTGTAACAAAATTCTAACATAAAATATAAATAATATAGCATGACTTACTAGATGAATGAATGAATGAATGAATGAATGAATGAATGAATGAATGAATGAATGAATGAATGAATGAATGAATGAATGAATGAAGGAAGGAATGAAGTAATGAAGGCATGAAGGAAGGAAGGAAGGAAGGAAGGAAGGAAGGAAGGAATCTAAAACAGCACTTTTATACCAGCATGAGTGACATACTAAAATAAAAACCACTCTCTTTTCTCCTCCTTACTCAATACATCCATCCATCCATCTTTCAATGCCAGGCATAATTCAACATGGATGTGGGTGGGTGTATAAGATATATCATGATACCTCTATTATTCATTGTTATAATTTTAACTTCATCATGCAGTCTGGAAAGTCACCATGGCCAATGCAATGCCCATAACCTTTGCAGCACTGCCTATTATTATTGATGGAATGCGGTTCTAGATTTAGATGATCCGCATTCACACACAAACTATTATGGCATAAATGGGATGCATCAAGCTCCTTTGGAATAGTGAGACTTCTTAACTTGACCATTAATGCCAGTCTGTGGACATGCTTTTTCTTCCATGTGTTTGTCTCAGGGTCCCTATATGATAATAGGCCATATAATCCATTGGAAGTTACATTTCCAGTCCATATTCGACAATCACTATTATGTGCTAGGACAGAATTTAACGAAATTTTGGCTGACAAGTTTTGAAAAAAAGCCTCCATTGCAACATTAATTTGGTGTAGGAATACATTGCTGCTAATACTAATGAGTTATCTCTCCGTCAGATGCCATTTCTGTACATTTATAGGGTAAAAATTACTTTTTTTTAAAAAAAATTAAAAGTTAATTTTAAAAAAAATTAATTAAAATTTTTTAATTTTTTTTATTTCCAATTTCTACAGTGAATATAAACCTGGTGTCAAAATTTCAGCTGTCTATCATTAATAATAAAAGAATTATAGCATATTAAAGTTTCATCAATACTGCCTGTACAGGCTATATACCACAATTAATTTTACTATATGTTCTCTACATATATTTCTCAGCACTGACCTTTCCACAGTGTGACAATCAATACAAATCATATGTTAATCTAAAATACCTCCAAAGATGACTTCACGGTGAAATTCTTGTCAAGGGTTGACCGGCATTTTGTTGAGTGGCTGCACTGTAAACAAAGCAGCATGTACACAGAACACTGATTTCACTTCCGGATCATCACTAAGGCCTAATTACACAGTTTGCACTGTCGCCAAAATACAACCACTCTCAGAGCTCCTGTTCTCAAGAATAAACAATTAACTTTAAATCCATACCAAAGATGCATCAATATAACTCTTCTATCACCACCAAAATGAGAGAGGAAAAAATGTTCTAAAAATAGACTGGAACTACATTCGTGGGTACTGAACTGGAAGTATTAATTGTGATGCGATTCCATATGCCTCGCTAGACGGTTTTATCGCGTTACTCTTGCCACCTGGTGATGCTGCTTTACACGCATGCGTCGGTAATTTAAATCTGAGGTCAAATACACAGGTGTTCTGTTCTGACAGGGATTTATACTAAAAAAGTGAGTGTTCTAAAGGTTTTAACGCAGTGGATCATTAGAAGAGGGATTATACTTACCGTCTGGGTATAAAGGTTAGTGTGTTATTTATTAATTAATATCGTGCATACGCGTTTTTTGAGAAGCGGACTCATGTCAGTTCGTAAAAATGCATAAGACTGTTGGTCGTATAAGCCGTTAAGTCAAAATAAAAAAAGGCTTAGCGACCAACTTCGCTGGTCTACTTTGATCCCTATAGAAAAGATACTCTTAAAGTTTGAATAATACATCATGAATATTGCTAATGAGCCCAATAATTAAATTTGGAATAACTCAAGTCTCAACACTTTTCATTAGGAATTGTACATTGCAAATTAAATATGTCTGGAAGGGATGAAAAATAAGGCAAATCAGAGACAGAGAAAATGATCTGACACATTATTTGAGAATTAGATATGGCTTATGAAAAAATAAAACTTGTATAGCATCAAACACAATGTTTATACAACAAAACACAAACTATAACACTAATATGGAATATTCACATTTGCATGAAAATGATTGAATTATACTTAGTAGTAAACATCTATGGATAAATAAAATTGAAGGGTACTTCACTCTGCAGTAAGTAATATTTAATTAAATATTTTCAAATTATTGCCATCCAAATAAATGTGGATACAAGCACTGCTTAATGAATACTGTAATAAAACAGATAAGCACAGTGGATATCATACATGCTTTTCTGGATATAAACAGTTGCATGAAAACTTATTTTTTTTAAAAATTTAGTTTATTTTTGTATGTCAAATTATAATTTAGTTTTTTCTGTATTATTTTGAGCAAATTCAATATTGATACCGCATCATTATATCCCTAGTATTGAAAGATAACAAAGATTATGTGCCGTGTTCGGTATGTTTATTAGACCTTAAGTTTAACGCATATTTACTACAGGGTAGAAACCGGTTGACTTTAATCTTTATTATTGCACTCTGATACCGTGTTTATTTTGACCACGTGTGGAACCGGCGACACGATATTAACCATGATTGGAACAAGACTAAAGAGACACCCCAACATTCCCACGCTGGCGAAAACTCCTCCTACAATGTAAATTGCCTATATATTTGAGAATCTCTTTATTACGTGGAAACTACTTACCATACGCTTCCCATAGCTTAGTGATAAACCTGCCATTGTTCCCAATATAAATATCTGCGTCAGTATCCGGGAGTTAACTACAAGCATGCGCAATGTGCGCATCACACTAGAAGGCTTGAACAAAACGGTAGAGCGACGAATTGCCTCTCGACTTCGCTAATATGTGGGTTCTTCAATATAACATTATTTATGTTAATGCCTCGATACATGAGAAAGTTGATGATAAAAAATTATTTTAAAATGTACTTTAGTAATACAAACATACATCCTATCAACAGAGATATTCAAAGTATACATGATGTCGCCGAAAGGTTGCACCGCACATATATATCAAAACTTTAAATTCCAAAAATCTATGAAATCTTTCACATTAAAATGGTTTGAGAGCAATGTTTAACCTTATTACTATCACATTCATAATTTTGGAAACTGACACACGTTTCAGTTGACGGAAATTGTACGAAATATTGATTGACTTTTGTGCGACAGGAGATCTATCTTTTAGGCGACAGCGGTCGCCCAAAGGTTGCTTGGCTGTCGACCAAAGGTAGTATTTGTGCTAATATATATATATATATATATATATATATATATATATATATATATATATATATATATATATATATATATATATATTTATGACGAACCGATGATAGACAGAAGATGAAATAGAATATGCAATAAACAATTTAACAAAACATAATTCCACAGGATGGTTTAACAGATAAATTTTACAAATAAAATCTAAATTATATCACACCTGTACTCAAAATCTTATTTAATAATAGTTAATATCTAGGAGATGACCAAAACATTGAAGATCGGAATACTTACATTAATATACAAAAGCACAGGTGAAATTACTGAACTAAAAATTGGAGACTTATCTCACTTCGCAATATTGACTATAAAATTCTTAGTGCAATACATGCAAACAGAATAAAGCTAACTTTTAGCGAAATTGGGATGAAAAAACAATCTTGTGGAGAAGAAGATAGGAATAGAAGTAATAAAGTTTTATCAGTAAAAACGATAATTGATTATATGGAATCGTATAACATAAATGGAGCATTAATCCTATTTAACCAGGGAAAGGCATTTTATAGAATAGTCTGGTTCCCTGCTTATTATGCTCCCTACGTTGAACTCCGCTATATTAAGTTAGGCGAACGCCGACGCTATCTTTTCACGTAACAAATAGCCTGACATGGAGAAATTTAAAGTCGATCTAACTGTAACACATTTATTCCTTTAATATTCTCTTTCTTAATGACACAATATGAATTGTATTAATACTAATAATTTGAACTTTAGCAGTTGTTATGTTGTGTTTAATCTGAACCACAAATTCGTCATATATTTTTTTTTACAAATGTTTTTATTAGTAGGCGAAGATAAAGGAAAAGCGTACACGCAACGGTATTTTGATAATATTGCACATTTTACACTGCGTCATCTCCGAAATTCCTTCTCCAATTGATTTCTTGATAAATTTGACGTAGAAATTGATATGAGGTGATGTACGAGAGTCTAAATATAACTAAAGATTATGAAAAAAATAATGAACCCTCTTTTACGAGGGGGCGAGGGTACCAATTCGTTGAAAGTATTGCACACTTCACACTATATCATGTAATATATTATGGTTGTAATGAACTCTTTGATTAATTTAACATTGATATTGATATCTCATTTTACACGACACCTCAGACTTAGCCAAATATTAGGATAGATATAACAGCCCTATTCCACGAAGGGATGATTGTGACGATATTTGTTCCTAAATTAGACACCTCTCCGGCCTAGTGGTTAAAGCGTCCGACGCGGAAGCGGGAGGTCGTTGGTTCGATCGTTAGTTAAATCATACAAAAGATTTACAAAAATGGTACTAACAGATGTATCGATTGGCGCTCAGCATTAAGAGGTTAGTATTAGGACTGGTCGGCCTGGTGTCAGGATAATGGGACATCATGCTACATGTCTGTGGCATGATAGCACAGTGCTCACTATAAACTGCGTCACTGCAGACATCGTAAATTTGGTCCTATTTAAAAGACCAACGTTATCAAGGTGAATAAGTGTTTTTCCAGGTAAGCGAGGGAACTAACGGAACTAACATATATCTCGCCGATATCACTTGCGACGACGGACATTATAATCACGATATGCACGGGTATTTTACCTGAATATTACTCACTCTCCTACGGATTTCAGCAAGAACAATTTATAACCCACACACTGGTAGGTTTGGGTCTCGTTGAGTGGACTTTTTCCATTAAGCCATTAAGGTGGGAGTGTTACATTTATATTTCATTTGATATCCGAAGCTTGTTTAGTTTGTAATGTTTTAAGGTGTAATGATTCATTTATTCCAACACAGATTTGAAATGTTGTGAAGTTTGAATTACAAGTTGCTATTAGAGTTTAATGTATTAGCATATATCTATTGATTTATCAGAACTCATTATTATTAATAGTTTGGTTGTATTGTAGCTTACGAGAAGAGTTGTCTATACATATGTCTGTACATGTGGTGGAGCCACGAATGTAGACTTAGTTAATTCAAGGGTGATGTATGAAGTATGTAAGTGTGTATACGTATGACTGTACATGTGATGGATCTGTGACGGGTGCGAGCGGTGGATACAAGTGTATGCCAACCCAAGGACTCTGTGAAACTGTGCGGATTATCAGTTTATGAATTGTTAGACTGTAAAAGGGTCAAGGAGCATATGTTTGTTCCAGTTGTTGTTTCAATTGGGTACATTTTCATTTACATTAGATTATTTTGAATCTTGGTTGTATTCCAGATTTATGTGAATCTCCATTACAGTGCAGAACATTTGAATACCTTGAGAAGCAGAGAAGGTGAACACACCAAAATATAGAGGTATAGAGATTGTTTGAATCTTAATCATAGTCCACACGTGAAATTAGCTTACAGCGCATACTATTATTTGAAAACTATTTGAAATCCACCAGGCTTCTAGCATCTGTATTTATGACTGATATCATATTTTTGAGTTATTTTCAATGTGTGAAGGTTTGCATAGAGTGCTTGGATCCGTCGTATGTCGAGAGCGTTTGAGAATCATTATATTTATACATCATATCTTTTTCTGTACTAATTAAGTTTTATAAATTTACGTCTTTCACACATTGCGTTTGAGTTATTCATGTAATCCAAAACCCACTCTGTTTCAGTTCTGCGACATACATGATGCACGATGAACAGGGCAGAAAGCCTTTAAAAGAATAGTGGTTCGACTCTCCCTCAACCTCCCCCCCCCCCACTTGTAAAAATATTGTAAAATAATGTCTTTACTATCAACAATGAAATATTCTGACTGAGAAATGAGAAGAAATTAAAGAATAGATTAAAAATACTCTAAGGAAATTTCGATATATATTAAATAGCCAAATATTTATAAAACGCAATCAGTTAAAACTATATATATTTATTCATCAAAATTTAAAAAAAATATTTTTAAAAAAATTCGATCGTAAACAGGAAATTGAAATAGCGACCGTAATCACACTATTCATTGCATTTCACCAATAATTCGTATGAACGGTAACGTAACATTCAGACTACAGTACGCACGGAATGAATTTCAAAATAATTATTATGAACCGGTGACGTAACATTCAGACTAAAACACAGACGGCATGAATCGGAAAAACAACGACGAAAAGCAATCATCACTACAGTCCACTCAAAAGGAGAAATATGCCATAGAAAAAACAACACGTTAGTCTTAAAAAAATACTTTTAGCAATGACATGTAAAACGTAAGAAAAATATATTTTTTTTGATATATATATAATAACTTATTTATGTTCATATGTATAATATTGTAGTATACATGCCAATAGTGACCTAGAAATGTCACGCTCGTTTTTGGCGGGAAATCTGAACGCTTTCCCAGTACATATTATCGTCTTCCTCACAAAGGCAGACTGACCTTGGTAAAGAAGTTGACCGAATGACTGTCCCTGTCCCGATCTTTTTCCATTTCAGATATCATTTTCATAACAACTGGCACTCGTGACTGAGCGACACTAAGCCATTGATAGAGAGTTCAACAAATACACATGGTAAGTACACAAATGACTGTCAAGGCTAATTTTGTACTCTAGCATTGTATTTCAATGCATCGCTTGCAATATTTACTTGAAATTGTTTTCCTGTAATTTCTTGTGCAATACAAGTGTGACATAGTCCATATTAAAACCTAGATTTGTGACTGCATTGGCAGTATTTACGGGAGGAAACCGTTACATTATGCAAAGGAATAAATAAGAAGCGACTAGGCAGATACCTTTTATATTTTTATGTCGCCCGTTTGGCAAATGTGGCGCAGTTATATTGGCGAAATATGCCTGTAAAGCATGACTGACTGGCCTGACGTGGCGTAATTGATTAAAATAGTTCCCCGTTTCCGAAGAAAACGTTGCAATAGAGTACTCATATTTTACACGTACAAATAATACGCTCGTACCTTTGGGAAACGATCATTATTCTCATGCCCCGATCTTTTTCCATTTCAGATATCATTTCATAACAACTGGGACTTGTGACTGAACGACACTAGGCCATTGATAGATAGTTCAACAAATATCCATGGTAGGTACACAAATGACTGTCATGGCTAAGTTTGTACTCTTGCATTGTATTTCAATGCATCGCTTGCAATATTTACTTCAAATTGTTTTCCTGTAATTTCTTGTGCAATACAAGTGTGGCATAGTCCATATTAAAACCTAGATTGGTGACTGCATTGGCAGTATTTACGGGGGGAAACCGGGACATTACGCAAAGGAATAAATAAGAAGCGACTCGGCAGATACCTTTTATATTTTTATGTCGCCCGTTTGGCAAATGTGGTGCAGTGATATTGGCGAAATATGCCTGTAAAGCATGACTGACTGGCCTGACGTGACGTAATTAATTCAAATAGTTCCCCGTTTCTGAAGAAAACGTTGCAATAGAGTACTCATATTTTACACGTAAAAATAATACACTCGTACCATTGGGATACCTTTGGGATACGATCATTATTTTCATGCTCCGATCTTTTTCCATTTCAGATGTCATTTCATAACAACTGGCACTTGTGAATGAACGACACTAGGCCATTGATAGATAGTTCAACAAATATCCATGGTAGGTACACAAATGACTGTCATGGCTAACTTTGTACTCTAGCATTGTATTTCAATGCATCGCTTGCAATATTTACTTGAAATTGTTTACATGCAATTACTTGTGCAATACAAGTGTGACATAGTCCATATTAAAACCTAGATTTGTGACTGCATTTATCAGTATTTACGGGAGGAAACCGATACATTACGCAAAGGAATAAATAAGAAGCGACTCGGCAGATACCTTTTATATTTTTATGTCGCCCGTTTGGCAAATGTGGCGCAGTTATATTGTCGAAATATACCTGTAAAGCATGACTGACTGGCCTGGCGTGGCATAATTAATTAAAATAGTTCCCCGTTTCCGAAGAAAACGTTGCAATAGAGTACTCATATTTTACACGTAAACATAATACGCTCGTACCATTGGGATACGATCATTATTCTCATGCCCCGATCTTTTTCCATTTCAGATATCATTTCATAACAACTGGCACTTGTGACTGAACGACACTAGGACATTGATAGATAGTTCAACAAATATCCATGGTAGGTACACAAATGACTGTCATGGCTAACTTTGTACTCTTCCATTGTATTTCAATGCATCGCTTGCAATATTTACTTGAAATTGTTTTCCTGTAATTCCTTGTGCAATACAAGAGTGACATAGTCCATATTAAAACCTAGATTTGTGACAGCATTGGCAGTATTTACGGGAGGAAACCGGTACATTACGCAAAGGAATAAATAAGAAGCGACTCGGCAAATACCTTTCATATTTTTATGTCGCCCGTTTGGCAAATGTGGCGCAGTTATATTGGCGAAATATGCCTGTAAAGCATGACTGACTGGCCTGACGTGGCGTAATTAATTAAAATAGTTCCCCGTTTCCAAAGAAAACCTTGTAATAGAGTACTCATATTTTACACGTAAAAATAATACGCTAGTACCTTTGAGATACCTTTGGGATACGATCATTATTCTCATGCTCCGATCTTATTCTATTTCATATGTCATTTCATAACAACTGGCACTTGTTACTGAACGACACTAGGCAATTGATAGATAGTTGAATAAATATCTACGGTAGGTACACAAATGACTGTCATGGCTAAGTTTGTACTCGAGCATTGTATTTCAATGCATCGCTTGCAATATTTACTTGAATTTGTTTTGCTGTAATTTCTTGTGCACTAGTAAATATTAAGACCTAGATTTGTGACTGCATTGGCATTATTTACGGAATTAAACCGGTACATTACGCAAAGGAATAAATAAGAAGCGACTCGGCAGATACATTTTATATTTTTATGTCGCCCGTTTGGCAAATGTGGCGCAGTTATATTGGCGAAATATGCCTGTAAAGCATGACTGACTGGCCTGACGTGGCGTAATTAAAATAGTTCCCCGTTTCCGAAGAAAACGTTGCAATAGTGTACTCACATTTTACACGTAAAAATAATACAATCGTACCATTGGGATACCTTTGGGATACGAAAAATATTCTCATGCTCCGATCTTTTTCCATTTCAGATGTCATTTCATAACAACTGGGACTTGTGACTGAACGACACTAGGACATTGATAGATAGTTCAACAAATATCCATGGTACGTACACAAATGACTCTCATGGCTAACTTTGTACTCTAGCATTGTATTTCAATGCATCGCTTGCAATATTTACTTGAAATTGTTTTCCTGTAATTACTTGTGCAATACAAGTGTGACATAGTCCATATTAAAACCTAGATTTGTGACTTCATTTATCAGTATTTACGGGAGGAAACCGGTACATTACGCAAAGGAATAAATAAGAAGCGACTCGGCAGATAACTTTTATATTTTTACGTCGCCCGTTTGGCAAATGTGACTCAGTTATATTGGCGAAATATGCCTGTAAAGCATGACTGACTGGCCTGACGTGGCGTAATTATTTAAAATAGTTCCCCGTTTCCGAAGAAAACGTTGCAATAGAGTACCTATATTTTACACATGAAAATAATACGCTCGTACATTTGGGATACGACCATTATTCTCATGCTCCGATCTTCTTCCATTTCAGATATTATTTCATAACAACTGGCATTTGTGACTAAACGAGACTAATCCATTGATAGATAGTACAACAAATATCCATGGTAGGTACAGAAATATCTGTAATTGCTAACTTTCTACTCTAGCATTGTATTTCAATGCATCGCTTGCAATATTTACTTGAAATTGTTTTCCTGTAATTTCTTGTGCAATACAAGTGTGACATAGTCCATATTAAAGCCTAGATTTGTGATTGCATTGGCAGTATTTACGGGAGGAACCGGTACATTACGCAAAGGATTAAATAAGAAGCGACTCGGCAAATAACATTTATCTTTTTATGTCGCCCGTTTGGCAAATGTGGCGCAGTTATATTAGGCGAAATATGCCTGTAAAGCATGACTGACTGGACTGACGTGGCTTAATTAATTAAAATAGTTCCCCGTTTCCGAAGAAAACGTTGTAATAGAGTACTCATATTTTACACGTAAAAATAATACACTCGTACCATTGGGATACCTTTGGGATACGATCATTATTTTCATGCTCGGATCTTTTTCCATTTCAGATGTCATTTCATAACAACTGGCACTTGTGACTGAACGACACTAGGCCATTGATAGATAGTTCAACAAATATCCATGGTAGGTACACAAATGACTGTCATGACTAACTTTGTACTCTAGCATTGTATTTCAATGCATCGCTTGCAATATTTACTTGAAATTGTTTTCCTGTAATTTCTTGTGCAATACAAGTGTGACATAGTAAATATAAAAAAATGGATTTGTGACTGCATTGGCAGTATTTACGGAATTAAACCGGTACATTACGCAAAGGAATAATTAAGAAGCGACTCTGCAGATACCGTTTATATTTTTGTGTAGCCCGTATGGCAAATGTGGCGCAATTATATTTGCGAAATATGCCTGTAAAGCATGACTGACTGGCCTGACGTTGCGTAATAAATTAAAATAGTTCCCCGTTTCCGAAGAAAACGTTGTCATAGAGTACTCATATATTACACGTAAAAATAATACGCTCGTACCTTTGGGATACGGTCATTATTCTCATGCCCCGATCTTTTTCCATTTCAGATGTCATTTCATAACAACTGGAACTTGTTACTGAACGACACTAGGCCATTGATAGATAATTCAAAAAATATCCATGGTTGGTACACAAATGACTGTCATGGCTAATTTTGTACTCTTGCATTGTATTTCAATGCATCGCTTGCAATATTTACTTGAAATTGTTTTCCTGTAATTTCTTGTGCAACACAAGTGTGACATAGTATATATTAAAACCTAGATTTGTGACTGCATTGGCAGTATTTCCGGGAGTATACCGGTACATTATGCAAAGGAATAAATAAGAAGCGACTCGGCAGATACCGTTTATATTTTTGTGTAGCCCATATGGCAAATGTGGCGCAATTATATTGGCGAAATATGCCTGTAAAGCATGACTGACTGGCCTGACGTGGCGTAATTAATTAAAATAGTTCCCTGTTTCCGAAGAAAACGTTGCAACAGAGTACTCATATATTACACGTAAAAATAATACGCTCGTACCTTTGGGATACGATGATTATTCTCATGCGCCGATCTTTTTCCATTTCAGATGTCATTTCATAACAACTGGAACTTGTGACTGAACGACACTAGGCCATTGATAAATAGTTCAAAAAATATCCATGGTAGGTACACAAATGACTGTCATGACTAACTTTGTACTCTTGCATTGTATTTCAATGCATCGCTTGCAATATTTACTTGAAATTGTTTTCCTGTAATTTCTTGTGCAATACAAGTGTGACATAGTAAATATTAAAACCTAGATTTGTGACTGCATTGGCAGTATTTACGGAATTAAACCGGTACATTACGCAAAGGAATAAATAAGAAGCGCCTCGGCAGATACCGTTAATATTTTTATGTCGCCCGTTTGGCAAATGTGGCGCAATTATATTGGCGAAATATGCCTGTAAAGCATGACTGACTGGCCTGACGTGGCGTAATTAATTAAAATAGTTCCCCGTTTCCGAAGAAAACCTTGTAATAGAGTACTCATATTTTACCCGTAAAAGTAATACGCTCGTACCCTTGGAATACCTTTGGGATACGATCATTATTCGCGTGCTCCGATCTTCTTCTATTTCAGATGTCATTTCATAACAACTGACACTTGTGACTGAACGACACTAGGCCATTGATAGATAGTCCAAAAAATATCCATGGTTGGTACACAAATGACTGTCATGGCTAAGTTTGTACTCTTGCGTTGTATTTCAATGCATCGCTTGCAATATTTACTTGAAATTGTTTTCCTGTAATTTCTTGTGCAACACAAGTGTGGCATGGTATATATTAAAACCTAGATTTGTGACTGCATTGGCAGTATTTCCGGGAGGAAACCGGTACATTATGCAAAGGAATAAATAAGAAGCGACTCGGCAGATACCGTTTATATTTTTGTGTAGCCCGTATGGCAAATGTGGCGCAGTTATATTGGCGAAATATGCCTGTAAAGCATGACTGACTGGCCTGACGTGGCGTAATTAATTGAAATAGTTCCCCGTTTCCGAAGAAAACGTTGCAATAGAGTACTCGTATTTTACACGTACAAAAAATACGCTCGTACCTTTGGAATACGATTATTATTCTCATGCGCCGATCTTTATCCATTTCAGATGTCATTTTATAACAACTGGCACTTGTGAATGAACGACACTATGCCATTGATAGATAGTTCAACAAATATCCATGGTACGTACACAAATGACTGTCATGGCTAACTTTGTACTCTAGGATTGTATTTCAATGCATCGCGTGCAAAATGTACTTGAAATTGTTTTCCTGTAATTTCTTGTGCAATAAAGTGTGACATAGTCCATATTAAAACCTAGGTTTGTGACTGCATTGGCAGTTGTGACTGAACGACACTAGGCCATTGATAGATAGTTAAAAAAAATATCCATGGTAGGTACACAAATGACTGTCATGGCTAACTTTGTACTCTAGCATTGTATTTCAATGCATCGCTTGCAATATTTACTTGATAATGTTTTCCTGTAATTTCTTGTGCAATAAAGTGTGACATAGTCCATATTAAAACCTAGGTTTGTGACTGCATTGGCAGTATTTACAGGAGGAAACCGGTACATTACGCAAAGGAATAAATAAGATGCGACTCGGCAGATACCGTTTATATTTTTATGTCGCACGTTTAGCAAATGTAGCGCAGTTATATTGGCGAAATATGCCTGTAAAGCATGACTGACTGGCCTGACGTGGAGTAATTAATTAAAATAGTTCCCCGTTTCCGAAGCAAACGGTGCAATAGAGTACTCTTATTTTATACGTAAGAATAATACGCTCGTACATTTAAGATACGACCATTGTTCTCATGCTCCGATCTTTTTCCATTTCAGATGTCATTTCATAACAACTGGCACTTGTGATTGAACGACACTAGGCCATTGTTAGATAGTTCAACAAAGATCCATGGTAGGTACACAAATGACTGTCATTCTAACTTTGTACTCTAGTATTGTTTTTCATTGCATCGCTTGCAATATTTACTTGAAATTGTTTTCCCGTAATTTCTTGTGCAATACAAGTGTGACATAGTCCATATTAAAACCTAGATTTGTGACTGCATTGGCAGTAATTACGGGATGATACCGTTACATTACGCAAAGGAATAAATAAGAAGCGACTCGACAGATACCTTTTATATTTTTATGTCGCCCGATTGGCAAATGTGGCGCAGTTATATTGGCGAAATATGCCTGGAAAGCATGACTGACTGCCCTGACGTGGCGTAATTAATTAAAATAGTTCCCCGTTTCCAAAGAAAAAGCTGCAATAGAGTACTCATATTTAACACGTAGAAATAATACGCTCCTACGTTTTGGATACGATCATTATTCACATGCTGGAATTTTTTTCCATTTCAGATGTCTTTTCATAACAACTGGCACTTGTGACTAAACGACACTAGGCCATTGATAGATAGTTCAACAAATATCCATGGTAGGTACACAAACGACTGTCATGGCTAACTTTGTACTCTAGTATTGTATTTCAATGCATCGCTTGAAATTGTTTTCATGTAATTTGTTGTGCAATACCTGTAAAACAGGACTGACTGGCCTGACGTGCCGTAATTAAAATAGTTCCCCATTTAAGAAAGAAAACGTTGCAATAGACTACTCATATTTTACACGTAAACATAATACGCTCGTAGCATTGGGATAAGATCATTATTCTCATGCTCCGATCTTTTTCCAATTCAGATGTCATTTCATAACAACTGGCACTTGTGACTTAATGACACTAGGACATTGATAGATAGTTCAACAAATATCCATGGTAGGTACACAAATGACTGTCATGGCTAACTTTGTACTCTAGCATTGTATTTCAATGAATCGCTTGCACTATTTACTTGAAATTGTTTTCCTGTAATTTCTTGTGCAATACAAGCAGCAGAGGAAGCGAACCCTACAACTTTTTCCGACAAAGTTGATTGAAGCCTCAAAACGGAAAATAGAGCCTTCTTGCAAAAATCATATTTTAACCAAAATAAATAATAAGTCTCCATTTAGGAAAGGGAGACTTAGCGATTTTTCAATCATCGGGTCACAACGATGTTGTCATCGCCCCCTCTGCTGCTACAGGTTAACAATCATTTATCATTTTTCACAAGGTGTTTTTACGATTTCAACCGAATATTGGATCAAGTCCGATACGATATCGTGTCCGAGGATCATGTAAATTTATTGTTATAAATCCGTGAGGGGTCGACTGAGCATGACTAAAGAAATTTCGAAATTGATTGAAGTCCATATCTAAACACCATGTCTGCCAAATATTTCGTAGCGTATGTGTCTCAACGCCGTTGAATACACCAAGAATATTACAGTTATCTCTGATCACTTTTGGAATCTGAGTGTAGCGTTGAGTGACATATATCACGTCGGTGTTTTTATGCCTGCCTCGGGAAAATATTCTAGCCGGGTTTTTTTGATTGTCTAACATCACATCGTCGTATACGACTAAATTGTTAATGCTCCCATCAAGGTCATCCACGGATGGTGCCTCGTCAATATCAGTTATAAAATCAATGACGTTCTCACCTTTAATTTCTGATGCATTCTCGTTAAAATCTTTTAACACTTCATAGCATCGTTGATCATCTACGCTAGGGGCAATTAAATACAACTTATCCCACTTCATCCATCTCATTATTAAATTGAGTAACAATTGCGTCTTGCCGGATCCAGATGGCCCGATTATAATTGCGCGGATAGTTTGGTAGCGCTGCATGATGCTTAACTGGTTGTCTTGTTTTAGTCGCTGAAATATCAATTATATTCATATCTCTATACATAAATTATGGATCTATATTGTGTGAAGTGTAAAACGCGTACTGGCACAAATGATGTGACGACGATTACAACTAGCAACAACAGATCTGCACTTACTGGTAGATGTGCAACATGTGGTATTAAAAATATAGATTTGTTGCTATGAAATCCGGAGATGTTTGAAAAAAAAAACGAGGAGGTGATATAGCAGCCAAGTTAGTAAAACTCCCTGGAACGCCGTGGGCAAAGTATCCAGGAGAAAAGCATCTTCCAGGATATATGTACTGTGGCCCCGGAACACGATTAGATATCAGACTTGATGATCAAAATCAGCCACGACCCGGCGAGTATCCGATAAACGCCATTGATAAGGTGTGTCATGCTCATGATGTTGCATATAAAAGCAGCAATTTGCAACACAGGCATCTCGCGGATGTGAAATCAATTCATGCGTTAAATGCTATTCCTGATAAATCTTTCAAAGAAAAATTGGCTGCGTGGTTTGTAAAATCAGCTATGAAAGGCAAATTGATGATGGGCGCTGGTAATCAATAATATGGAATCTATTTATTATTCTACGAGGGGATACTGGAAGGGTAGCGCTGCAATCAATAAACTCGCCAACGCCGCAAAAGTGAAAAAGGCCACTGCGGCTAATTGGTTTTCCGAACAGGCTATATGGAAGATTTATCTACCGCGTCCTAAAAAAATCAATTTCTCGCATTTTGATGTTACCGGACCCAATTAAGTTCATCAAGCTGATTTATTGTTTTTACCACATGACAACGGTTACAGATACGCGCTAACCGTAGTTGATGTTGCGAGTCGATACAAACAAGCGGAACCGCTAAAAACAAAATCATCACCTGAAGTTGCATTTGAAAGGATTTATCGACGAGGCCCACTACGCTGGCCAAATACAAGTTGATCCTGGCAAGGAATTTCAGGGTGTTGTTGCATCTACAATGAAACATCACAATGTCACCATCAGACGGGGGCATACTGCACTACATCGCGATCAGGCAATTGTAGAACGATTTAATTGGACTCTTGCTGAGCAGTTATTTGGATATCAACACGCAAAAGAATTCATGCAAAAAAAGCGATCCCGTGAATGGGTCAAAAGGTTACCAGGGATAGTTGCAGTGCAAAATAACGAGATTACCAGAGCAATCAATATGAAACCTAATAACGCAATAAAAAAAAGTATATACCACAACCATAGCGGGATAGCGTTTCTCAGCCAATTCTCAGCACTGTCACCGTGAGATTTATATGAACCTGGAGAACTCGAAGGTTGTAAAAAAAAGGGCTACTGATCCTATTTGGAGTGTCACTACGCATAGCATATCTACTATAACACGATCAACTGGTAGACCTCCAATCTATAAATTGGATTCAACTGCCCCTCAGCGGGGTTTTACACGCGAACAATTACAAGTGATTCCTGACGATACTCAATTGCCACCGCATGGTCTTAACTAGCGCCTTTGCGTCTGTTGCACTCAAGACAAGTCAACATCACATTGTTTCTGACATGACCGAGACTGTTATTTTTTCTGTCTACGGTAAATTTGCGAGGATCTTTATCCGAATAACGCCAACGCATTATAAAATTGCAACTCGCGCAGTGATTATTCTGTTGTGGCTTCAAAGTGATTATTAATTCAGCATCAATGTCAAATTCTCGTTGTTTTTTTTTGTCTTGTTGTTTATATCCGGAGAGTTTTTTTCATTAATGATGCTAACATCAATATCATCCATTGTGGTGTCATCATCGAAAACAATTCTTCGAAGTTGATTTATTCGCCGTACTCTAGACACTGCAAGATAGACTAAATTTGACCACTCAATGCGATTATCAACTATCCAAACAATTGTATTCGTGATGGTTAATCCCTGCGAGGAATGTATCGTCGTTACATAACCCAGTGTCCATGGCGATTTATCAGTACGCAATGCGTCTTCGACAACACTGATATCAACCAGCAAAATATCATTTAACACTAGTGTTTGTCTTTCGGGTCCTGACGAAGTCACAGGTCCTGGAATTTCAACTTCAATATTCTGTCGCCGTGTATCATAGGGTCTATAACACAGCGGCACTTGGCGCGTTGGGAATTTTTCTTTGTGAAGCTTAAACAACTTTTTCTGAAGTGTGTCTCTGACTATCTTTCTACTTGCCACTACAAAATCGTTTGGTCTCCATGCCTCCCAAAATTCCTCCATGGGAGTTTCAGGAATTATTTCTCTGATTATTTCACATTGGATTCTATCCGGTTGTAATCTAATTAATTTCTTGACTTCGCGTAATTGTTCATCAAGTGCCCTATAGTCAGTATCGATTTCTTCATAATAGTCAACAAACCCTTTTAACCAATCATGTGGACCCGCGCCGACAAATGGTGGTGGTTGGCCATGATCTCCACACATTATTACCGCTGTATTCTTTTGCAGCAACCAATCAAGAAACATTTTTAATACGTCTAACGAAACCGTACATATCTCATCCCAAAAAATAATCGCAGGGATGAATTTTTCACCCATTCGTTCAGGGGTCCATTTGTCGCCGTTGTATCGAAAAAAACTATGATAAGTGCAAGCTTCAACGTTTCGTTGTTTTATCTCTCGCGCTAGTCTGTGGGTCGGTGTCAGTACAATCATGTTTGTGAAATCCGTAGGATTTTATCCACGATATAATTCAATCGCCCGAGTCGTTTTTCCTGACCTGCCACAGCCGTTTAAATAAACTGTTTTATATCTACAAATTGGATCAGATATCGGTGGTGCATTAGAACGTTCTGATAAATTATCACCGCGTAAGTAATTACTTTTAATTTCAACGTCTGCTGATTCAGAATAATCACGCACCATTTTTTAAATTCTCCATGATCCCCAACTATCATCCGAATTAGTGAATTCAGCAACTGCGCAACTGTACTTTCTGTTAATGTAAAATGAATCAACGGCTTTTCTAACTGCAGTGTCAGGAAATCTATTTATCATTGAAAATAAATTAATACAAGCATAACCCAGCATCGACGACCTCAAATGTATATACGGAGAACTTTGTCCATCGTTGTAAGTTACAATTGTACCCAATTTTGTTCCATCGGACAAGAAAGCATCCTTACGATCAACATATATGTTTTTAGATACTGCATCCGCGATTTCAAAGTCATATTCGGTGCTATCTATAATCATCCGTGAAGAATATCTTTTGTAGTCACATTTTTTCCCTCCCTGAGTGAATTTTCTAATTATTCTTCTGCCGAGATCTTCTGCTTCGTTGTTTCGTTGATTAAATACCCGTTTGGACCACTCAATGATATATTTTTCGTCGGCATCAATATGTTTTCTGGATTCGTCAATTATACTATCAAGACGTACCGGTGTTGGTAACCAGACATTGGTTTGTTTCCGATATGATATAATTGCTTCACTGACCGTCAGCGAAATTAACATTTTTGTATCAATCATGAATCGTAATAGCGCTATTGGCAGCCACTTCTTTTCAGACATGTGTCTACCAATCCAAATATAACAAGCGCGATGACGTCTTGCTGCGAATTCAAATGATACTACACGAGCGAATCTAGTTAAATTAAAATCAGGCAGCGGCCCATTAATTGCAACACGAGTCATTTCATGTACGGGAAGTCAAAATCGTTTAAAATACTCAGTACACTCTCCATAACCAAGAAAACTCGCTGGATAACAAGCAACCATATCAACTGAAATTATAGTATCACGGTCGTATTTGTTATTCCATAAACCGCCATGATTAAATTCTAAACAACTAGCCTCAATGTCTGGCAAGAATTCTACGCGTGTTGGTTTCCATGCGTTTTTGATTCTCGCAAAATGAGCTGCAACCGACGGGATTGTAAAACAGTTTGTCAATAATTGTTCATCGTTGATAATTTCATTATTTATGGCTTCGCCATTGGCGACTCCGTCGCCCACCGTTAAAAACCACTAGCTGTTTTTTTCATTTTGTTGTGAAATGCTTCAGTGCGGTATGATCAAACGTACCCGTGTCGTTTTCAGTGATGCGAAGTAACCACACCGACACGGGGTCGTTTTACTCAAATGCGCAATTGCATCGAATAGTTTCTCTTCAACGAGAAAACCATCCCTGGAAAAATCTTCTCCCAAGAATTCGTCAGGTATATACTTTATTGTTCTGTTTCGTGGAAATATTGTGACCGCTGACGTCCATGCGTGTTCGTTATGATCAAAAATTTTAATTGGGGCTCCATTTTTGTTATATTTTGATTCGTATAAAACTTCTCCGGTTATCGTTGTAACGGATATTGGAAATCTCAGCGACGTTTCTAATTTTGCTATATCGCTAATAGTTGCACCGCGGTCTTTCACCGTTAAACTCTATTGAGCTATTTTGCTACGCCGTAGATCGGTAAGTCTGTTCCCTCTGGATGCATTTGTAAAATGCTCTGTTATTCGTTCTGCTACACAATTCAGCGACAAAGTCGCCGGCGACGATTGTTTCATCGGCGCTAGTTTTCCTATATCAGGTTATTCATTTAACGGATCTATCCCATACACGACTGCAGTTTCAGGATATGCTCGTTCATAGTATGGTTTGTCAATTCCAGTTAACAGACCCGGCTTAGAATCACGGCTAACAACGACTGTTTTCTTGTCTTTGAGAATCGGTTCAAATTTGTCTCGTATAATCCAACCTCCTGATTCTACACGGATAATGAATTTTACTCTAAAAATATACTTTTTGTTGCCAAGTTGCGATAACATCATGGCTGCGTTGCTGTCGTTCATGGTGGCATCAACAACGCCATCAATTCGAAATGTTGACCAGCTATGAGATGCACCGTCGTGCTTGAATTCATTAATACAATCGCGTATTTTATTTATCAGGGCTCTATCAGTTATTGCCCGTTTTGGCACATTTTCGAGGGTTCTATCGAGATTGAATTTAACAATTTTGAAAGACTTAATTGCTGATAATCTCTCGAATTCATCATTCATATAATTAAAAGAAGTATTTAAATAGAAAAATATAGTATAATGAATCACTCCAAGTGGCTAATGATTGGATCAACAACCCCGTGTAACAAATCATGCAGAAGCGAATTCTGTGGGTATCATTTACAAAGCGTTCGGCGAGGAAGTTTTGGCCCTACCCCTTGTCTGGTTTGCCACATTGGCGTTCGTGGGAAATCACAATTATGTCTCAATTGTGGCGGAAAACGATACAGAGAACTAAAACGCTACTATGACAAACGAATCAATGACCCGTTCAATGACAAAGTCATCAAAACCCCTCAAGACTACATTAATGGACTTATAATTAAAGCAGATATAAATTAGACAAGTAGTATTATTATATAAATGAGCCAAGACTTCAGACCCCATCCAGTGCTTGTTAATTATGAAGCATCCCGTGATGGTGTTGTTAGAAAGTGCAGACTAAAGAAACCGGTTGGACGGGTAAATAATATGGGATACTTGACGTTTGGTGCCGGGAAGAAGAAATATCTTAATCACAGAATAATCTATGAAGTATTTCATGGACTAATCAAAGATGGTTTTGTTATCGATCATAAAAATGGCATTAAGATTGATAACCATTCTTCAAATTTACAATCCATCTCGCAGCGCGATAACCTTTTAAAAAGCAACGCTGGTATTCACTCAAAACGCCCTAGGGGGGTTAAATCGTTTGATTTAGAAAATAATGAAGAGAGAATCTTTCAATAAAAAAATGAAGCCAGTAGATATTTCGATATTTGTATGTCTTCAATACGATTTGTTGCAGAAGGAATGCAGAAATCAGCTCTGTCAAAAAAGACAGCACACAGGATAAAATTTTCATATATCAAGGGAGATAAATCATCCAGTGATAAATCATCCAGTGATAAAGTTGCATGACAGAGTTATGTCGCATTATTGAAATGTAATCCATGCTGCTATTTGACGCGGACACGTGACTGTGGAGATTTATATTTATAACATCGAAATTACATGCTGTTTTAGAATCGACTTGTGTGTTACGTAATTGATGTTTTCACAACTTATTAAAACCAGATAGATAGACTGATAGATACTTTATTATTATATCAGTGCACACATCATAAATGTAGACTGCTAATCAATCGTATTTCATTGACGCAGGTACGTGACTTTACAATTACTATCTGCTACGTGCGAGTTGTATTTCTCTGTGTGTAAAAGTATTTTATTTTTCTTTTTCCTGTTTGCATTTTGATATATTACATTTAAATACAGTGAAAACGCTCTTATTGTTAAGTGTACATGTCAGGTTATATTGTTCCCTCCTCTATATTGATCGGTATTTCACTGACTCAGGCATGCGTGACTTTCAGTACAAACGTACTTCTGTTTTATGTTGATCGGTACACTGACGCAGGCATGCGTGACTGAAAAAACCCAGAATATTATTGACATGATATTTTAAACAAGTTATATTATTTTTTGTTGTGTACTTAGTATTTTATTTCCTAAATACAATGAAATTTCTGTGGATACAGTAAAATTGTCTATTTTAAAAAATCTCTTATTGTTAAGTATAATCAGAAGATATATATATATATATATATATATTAAACAATCTCTATTTTGTATGACAGTTCCGTAGTCTAAATGGTAGCGTGTTTGTCTTGTAAACACAGGTCTATCAACTACTTGTTCGGTCCCCATAGCAAATACATTATTTGATGGTGAAACGAAAGATGTTTTTTCTATTAATTGGGGGGGGGGGGACAAGGGCGAACCCCTCAATCAAACCAACATTGCAACTCATGCTATCACATTTTCTGTAGCGTGGGTTGGAGGTTTTTTTCCAATTCATGCAACCATGAATTTGATTTCATGGGTTGCAATGTTGGTTTGATTTGACCACGCCCCGTCACAAGAACACCCATTCAAACATATACCTTCTGAGAGATCTAATTCAGTGTTTGCTGAGTTAGACCCCTCGACTGAGACTATGTGTTTGTCAAAGTAAATGTGTGTAAAATAAATGGTATAAATTGATGCAAAAAGCTCTACATTCACATGAGGAACCCCAGAGGGTAGCACAGAATGGGCTACCGGCTAATAGAAACGGTGTTAGGGTCACACAAAAAAGAGCGTCCAGAATGGACAGCCAAGTGAAAAGACCCTACCAAAGACACAAAGACCTGAATAAGGGACTCATAAATGAATAACCGCTCATAATTTATACCATTTATTTTGCATTTTTTTTTAAAAATTAGAGATACAGTATACAATAAAAATATGGATATCAAAGATGTAAATGCCATAATCGCTGAAATTTCAAATTTGCAGAATCAAGGAATAGTATTATCTGAAGATCTCGACTGCGACAGGATTACCTCGGAATATGAAGACATTGAGTATCAGTCTAGTAAGGGTCGTTTATGTTTTACCTAAGATGTACAGGCTCGTGAAAAGAATTCAAAAGTCCATCAATGCTTGTTTGTACGGTAACGACATTAATGCATTTATAATGCTATTTAGCACCGTTGAAGCAATACGTCGAAAGCTCGGCCAAGAGTATCAAAAACGAACTGAAATTAGTTCTAAGGTTCGTGATCTTAGAAAAATATTAAACGAAGAAAAACACGTATCCTAACCACGTGGGCGTTACTATAAAAAATGGACTTTCAGTAAATTTTTTTAGTGTTTTTTGTAACACTTTATACACTTGTTACATAGGATTTTCTCCTGAAAGAATTCTCATCAGTTTGGGCTGGCTCATGCAGTTATGCGCGTACTGGATGATCTGGTTGTGGTAGCAAGTAATCACCGCGATGCCTCCATTTTCACGTAGTTGTTGTTGCTGCCGCGAAGTTAACAAAAATCGTTCATCGCCGTGCTCAGATATTACAATTTTGAAACCCCCAACGATATTATTTCTGAAACATTCGCGGATAGCGTCGTACAGTTTAACCTTGTCGGAGATGAATACTCTAACTTGATGGTACATTATTTGATAACTCGGCTTTTAATTGTGATCTAGTCTTCACGTTGAAACCCTCCGGGTTTCACATTTAAAAACTCAGTTCACAAACAATATATGGTAGGTGAATCGCTTACAACTAGATTAGCCCGAGAGCGGCTAGCAGCAATTAAAAAGTTTATACCGGTTCGAGACAGACTTCACGAGAAACTTCAACAACGACAACAAGCGCAGACTGACTTTTCTGTGTCAAGTGAACAACTGTTTACTCCGATAACAAGTGCGACCAAAGATGTGAAAAAGTTAACTGAAGCAGCGATATACGGAGATATTCCTGAACGAGAACGAGCAACGAAGGCGCCGCTGCTTGATACGCTTGACAAGATACCAGCAGAGACCGAACAAACACGCGCAGGGATACAAAAGCTATCCAGTGATATTAAAACCCAACGAGAATATGAACAGGAAAAGACTATTCATCTGGAAATATATTTAAAATCGAAACATTAAATATAATTGGAAGACTCGATACGGATTCCGAATTAGCTGATTTTACCAGAGAAAATTTTCCAAAGGGTAAAAGAGAGAATTTATTAAAAGACTGGTTTGAAAATTTTATAAAAACCAAAGACACTTGGGCATCAAAAATATATTTAGCGAAACACGGCGGGGATAGAATCTCAGCGTTACAACACCCTGGTTATAATAACTTTCTAGCTGTGGTTAAAAGCGGTCCACAACCACCACGTTATACGGTGGATCCAATCCCTGAAGAAATAGAGATAAGAGCAGAAGCCGGTTCTAAGAAAACAAGCGGAAAAGGATATGTACGACGCAGTGGTGTTGGTTTCACCAACGCCGTTGACTCCAGCGTGACATGCCCTGGTAATATTCTCTCGGACATATATTCAATATTCACGGCTGGAAGTACTTATCGGGGGAAAACGAGCCGGAAACAACTCCGTTGAAATAATTAATGAAGCAGCTGATATCTGTAGACGATTATTTGCCGGCGGTATCATGGACATTGATGTATATCGAGAACTCATTGCTGAATTAGTTGAAAATCACGGAGACGCCCGTGGTTATGATGAAAATCCTATGGATTTTAGCGATTGAAATTCCTGGAAACGCTAGCGTTTCATAATTGAAAACACTAGTGTTTTATAACAAGATGATTATACATTACAATCATGATAAACCCGTAAGCGTCTACGTGGTGAACTCACGATTGCCTGTTTATAGAGCATATTACGGAGATGGTTTCGGCAATGCCATCGCGGGGTTATTTACAAGAATGGCCCCAAAAGTGGCGCCGCTAGTTAAACAATTATCAATGAAGGCCATTGATGTTATTCGTGAAAAGGGAATCAGCGCTGTTGGAAATCTTGCCGGAAAGGCATTTTCTGCTGCGAAAGATAAAATAGCATCATTGGTGAGAAAGAAACCAACAGCGACGAAGTCGGTGGTGAAACCACCAGTGCTGCCATCAACTACAGTGATGCCTGCAAAAATCAGCAAAGCAATAAATAACGCAGTGGAAGAAAAACGCGTCGTTGGCTGCTTCGGTGACTCCGTCGCCATTGACGGCTTCGCCGGTAACAGATAACGCTATCATGAACGCGATAGCAGGAAGTGGGTTGAAACGAAAACGAAAACGACGATGATTACAAAGAGTTTCACAATTGAAAACACTAGTGTGAATAATATAATGTTTAAGCGAACAGCTGATACCGCGTTCGATATGGATGCCCCAGTAGGCAAAGATGATTCTGTCCGCGATTATCAATTTTATTCCTATCATGCAATACAACCCGACCTACGATCGCGAGTTGAACTTCAAGTCCATGATACCAGTAAATACTTTTTGCCGTGTGAAGCATTTATCGAAGTAGAAGGAGAACTTGTACAACGTACTGATACTCCTGCTGTACCAGCACCGTATCATGATGGTGCCAAAGTCGGCTTAGTCAATAATGGTATCATGGCGCTATTTGAATCCGCGAGATATCTCGTTGACGGAAGAGAAATTGAATCAATAGAACGCGAGGTTGATGTTGCAACAACAATAATCGGACTAGCAAGATATTCTGATGATTATACAAGGTCTGCTGGTCCATCTATGATGTTTGCAAAGGATACTTCTGATCATCCTGAACACGTTCAGTGTTCTAAGGTAAAGGCAACACAAGATAACGCAGATGATCCAGCACCAGCCGGATATACTTGACCAGCCGCACATTTTGATGTCATAAATACCACTCCTAATTTCAATTTAGGATTTGCAACACGAGTAATGATGTTGCAAGGACAGCGTCGACAATTTTCATGTGCGATTCCACTCCATCACATATTTGGATTCTGCAGAAATGTCAGAAAAGTCATCTATGGAGCCAGACACTCAATCGCGTTAGTGCGAAAAGGCGATGACAATGACGCAATCTGGCATGCTAATGGTGTTGATGATGGTAAAGTTATTTTAACTAAATTGGTACTATGGATGCCAGTAATGGCCCCATCAATCGCCACAGAACAACGACTACTCTCATGTATGGACACAGGCGGCCAATCATTTCTAAGTTGGCTAACAACATCAACTGATGCCGAAGATGATAGTGTTGCTGATATATTTACATGGCACCTGGCATGAAAACAAGGCGTTTCAGCTCCACGTCATATATTTATTGCACTACAGAATCGGAATCGATTTGGCTCCCAAGAACGCAGTCATATGATATTTGATAAATTAGGAGTCAAGGAGGTTTCGCTGAGAATAAACGGACAACAGGAACCAACCGAGGATATACAACTTGATTACAACAACAACCATATAGCACGTGTGTATCATCGGATGCTGTCATATATGGGTCGTGATCAAAACGTTGATACTGGATTGCAAATATCGCAACTTGATTTTAAGAAATTGTATCCAATTTATTACTTTTCGCTGGAACATCTTGATTTAACAAGGCAATCCGTTGTTGAAATACATTTTTGGGCTCGTATAAGCCCTGGCGGTGTTAATTATAGAGCGGTCGCTGTCATTCTCAGCGACAAATCAATGTTGTTAGAAGGTGTTGGTGGACGAATGAGAATCGTTGATGCACCAGTGGAAAATATGTAAACGATTCACAATTAGATCAATTGAAAGCATAAATAGTTTTACAATAAAATGCCATATAGGGTTGTTAGTGTCAAGCTGACTGATGGTCAGGTCAAGAAATTACGATCAAAATCCGCTAAAGAATGTGGAACAACAATAACGTTAAAACCAGCGCAGATGTCCGGCGGTACACATAAAATATCATTGACGGATCGTCAAATAAAACATTTCAATGATGCGCTAAAGAAACAGCGAGGGGTTCAAATTGTATTTTCGAAGGCTGCAATCGCCAACATGATAAAATCAGGTGGTATATTTCCATTGTTAGCCGCAATACCATCATTGATTGCAGCGGCTGCCCCAGCGGTGGCGAAGGCTGCGGCGTTGGGAGCCGTTGGTACCGAGGCAGGGATGGCGTTGAAAAAGGCAACTGGGAAAGAATATAAAAAAAGGGTAAGGGTCTAAGACTACCAGGAACCCCGTATTCATGGTACAGCTGAAAAGGTCTGAGAATACCAGGAACGGTTTATTAGTTGAAAGCCCAATTCTTCCCATGTCCAATTTTGATTTAATTGATGCTGCTAAAAAACTAGCGATAAAAAACTTCAGAGGGGTTTTTATGAAAGATCAGTTGCCGAGAAAACCTAAACGCGTTGAAACCGGTATCATCAATCTTGATAACAGTAACGGATCGGGAACTCACTGGGTTGCATACGCGATTGATCCACGTGGGATTGTTTATTTGGATTCATATGGGCGAGTCCCACCGAGCGAGTTTATGCGGTATATATCAAATCACTCAATTCCGATTTTTTATTCCACGCTGCCAACACAACAATTAAATGATCCACCAATATGCGGCCGTGAAGTATTTAATGTCCTCGCGGAGATTTCATCGTCATAGAAACCACCTCATCTGGTTGTAAATGAATACACGAGTGGGAAATTACAAGGTAATTTTAGAGAATCAATAAATTGAAAATGCAAGTTGCGCTAACAATAATGATTGATGTTTGGGGACGATCTCTGTCAATGTCGAAACCAACCAAGGGTTCCATCGAGGATGTAAAAAAAATAATTGAAGATGAAATCTCCGAGACGTTAAATTTAGCAAGTGTTGACCCGAACGAAATAGTTGTATTTCAAGATCGCCAGGGTAAATTGAAATCCAGTAATATATCCGCGGACGACATTTTGATACGGCGGCGCGACGCCGCTGAAAACTCTATTGCGCTGTATTTCAGCGATGGACAACTTAAACCAGGCGCACTTGTGTCTACGATCACCGACGCGATTGCCACCCACGGGCGTGATCTGGATGAGTATATACGAGGTTATACTACTTTTCGCAAAAATGTCGTACATAAATTCTTTGGAAGCTCGCTTGTGGTTGGCATGACTCTCGCTGAAATCAAAGACCTTCTGAATTTATTCTTATTTAACACGGAGAGGGGGAGGTTAATGACGGCTGCCGAAATCAAGGCAAATTATCTCGATATTTACACGGATATTTCTAAACTAATAGAAAATTTTGAAAAGGTACAAAAACCCACCAACGACGTCATTGGTAAGTTTTTTGGATCCTCACTTGTGGCAGACTCGACTCTCGCTGAAATTAGCGAGTTTATTGGCAAGCATACTCAAAATACCTACGTCGCTAATAATTTCTTTTGTGTCCCGGCTACATCTACGATAACTCTCAAAGACATTAATATGTTTATGGTGAGACAAACAGCACTTAATACCATCGTGGATAGATTTTTGGGGAGAACACCTGTGTCTGGAACCACATCTCTGACAGGCCCAACCCTCGATGAAATTAAAAAAGCTATTGACGAACAAGAAACCGCCAGCGACGTCGTTGATAAGTTTTTTTGAATCCCACTTGTGGCAGACATGACTCTCGCTGAAATTAAAGCAGCTATCGATGAAAGTAAAACAACAGTTGATGCCGTCAAAGATGATTTTCCAAAAATGAGCGAACGACTCGATAAGGTAAAAATTCCACACCACGTAAAAACCGTTAGTAACATCGTATACACAGTTGCCAGTGGGACCTTTGATTGGATCCGAGGAAATAAAGAAAATAGTTTACATTTTCACAGCAAATATGGTAGTATGCCGGGTTGTTATCGATGTACAATAATACATCGCCATAAATTTGATTTGGAAGTCGGCCCAGCAAAACATATAAGCGGTGTTAACACAGTGACGTATATAAACGATATGATACCATCAAAACCCGACCACATAAGATACCCTATAAGGATTGATATAACTACATCCGACGAGTTTGTGGTTAGGGATTCGCTACCCTGGACGCTAGAATTTGTATCCGGTATTTCCCCCACCGACCATAAATCCGAGTACATAATCGAATAATTGAAAACACTAGCTGGTTTAAAATAGCAATGACATCGATGAAATCAATTAAACCGATAATAGTCCCAGAGGTATCACAATCTCATCGATATCGATATGATACCGTGAAAGAGTTTTCCGCGAACTTGAAATCACTTTCTGAGCGCTATCGTGAAAAAATAAAAAAATATCGACGCAGCGTAACAATCATCGACATCACCGTGTACTCGGTGTCCGGTGTGATGGCCAGCACCGGGGTTATTTGTCGACGGTGACCATGATGGCTCCGATTGCAGTTCCAATCGCTATCTCCGCGCCAACAACAATCGCGGTAGTCAATACCGCGATAACTAAAAAGTTATCATCGTGTTTTCAGAAAAAACTCGGCGATTATACGGCTCGGTACTGGGTGATATTTGCCGCGTACTCGAAATTATCCGAGTTGATCTCGCTGTAAGTTCATAATTCGTTCATATCCGATGTTGAATTTTCCGCGATGGCCCAGTTGTATAACTCCGCGATGTTGAAATTGGAAATTAAAAACAACGTTAACAATAATGTCACTCACACTGCTTCAACGAATCGCGGAGAATACCACTCCGATACGAACAAGCATGACATAAATAACATCAACAAACACACAATTTAGTGTGAACTTCCCTTCACCGATTCCAGTGCGTGAGATCGCGCTGAAAAAATTACGAATATATCATAGCTGGCCCAATATCAGATCGGTTGCATTTGGCGGTCAGCAACCGAATAACTCTTTAAGGTTTTTGTGGAATAAACCCTATCGTACTCCAGCGTGGGAAACTGTTTCGTTACCAACTAGGTCGTACCAAATTGAGCAAATCAATTCTGAAATTCAGCGTAGAATAAAATCAATCACTGGAAAAGAATCAAAAATAGCTATTAATCTTCATGAACCGACGCTCTCGTCGTCGATCGAAATAAACACAGAGGGATACGCTGTAGATATCTATAACAGCTCGTTAAGAACAGTGTTAGGATGGCCTGAAAACCCACCGGAAAAATCCACCACCAACTTAACCACAGACGTACAATCATATCATGAAATCAATCCCATGTATCGAGATAATTTATCTGATATAAAAAAAGGAAAAATCGCCGATAGATTTATATTTACCAACAAAAACACATTGCTATGGGATTTTACCATTAAAAGAACAACCGACTTATCTGTTACTATTTCATTTACGCTAACTGACATCACTGGTTATTTTAATGAAATTAATCAATTACATAAAACACAACTAGAACAACTACGGCAAACAAATTCACATAAACACGATGAAATACTAAATCAGCTTGTATCTGACATGGAATATATCAATGAACTAATTATTCAAACAATAACCAATGACAACAGCTACAATAAACAACAATTCCTAACCGGTTATAATATCACAGAAGCCGATCTGCGTAATTTCAAATTTCCCGGATACAACGCTGAGGAACTAAAACAAATTGTTAGAAACAATATCAAGGTGCTACAAACACTAGCTTCAACTGTCTTCCTCAACTATAATAATGACCCAGATGGCGGCGGTAGGAATATTGCCCCGCATAATGTAAATATTTCGACGGTGATTGCGCTCAATTTAGTATGTGATGCAATTGAAGGAAGCTATCAAATTGATCTAGAGCAATCAAATCGAGCCCAACAAGGATATAATCTTTATTTGTTTGCACCAACAGCTCATCCAGGATTTCTAATTATTGAAAACCCAATTAATCCTGTCTACATGCGATGACATAATAATTCGCCAACGAGAATTAATTTTAGACTCACTGACCAATCAAATAATTTAACTGATCTACAAGACGAGGTGTTAGCAATTAGTCTGTTTGTAATGTCCTGAAAGGATTTTCATCGTAAGGACTTCCATCATAAATGATTTTCGTCCTCGAACACGATATCGTATCGGACATGATCAAATATTTGGTTAACATGTAGCAACAATGGGGGCGATGACAACATCGTTGCGACCCCGATGATTGAAAAATCGTTAAGTCTCCGTTTGCCAAATGGAGACTTATTTTTGTTTTGGTTAAAATGAGATTTGCAGGAAGGCTCTATTTTCCGTTTTGAGGCTTCAATCAATTTTGTCGGAAAAAGTTGTAGGGTTCGCTTCCCTCTGCTGCTATACAAGTGTGACATAGTCCATATTAAAACCTAGATTTGTGACTCCATTGGCAGTATTTACGGGATTAAACCGGTAAATTACGCAAAGGAATAAATAAGAAGCGACTCGGCAGACACATTTTATATTTTTATGTTCCCCGTTTGGCAAATGTGGCGCAGTTATATTGGCAAAATATGCCTGTAAAGCATGACTGACTGGCCTGTCGTGGCGTAATTAATTAAAATAGTTCCCCGTTTCCGAAGAAATCGTTGCAATAGAGTACTCATATTTTACACGTAAAAATAAATCGCTCGTACCTTTGGCATACGATCATTATTCTCATGCCCCGATCTTTTTCCATTTCAGATGTCATTTCATAACAACTGGCACTTGTAACTGAACGACACTAGGCCATTGATAGATAGTTCAACAAATATCCATGGTAGGTACACAAATGAATGTTTTGGCTAACTTTGTACTCTAGCATTGTATTTCAATGCATCGCTTGCAATATTTACTTGAAATTGTTTTCCTGTAATTTCTTGTGCAATACAAGTGTGACATAGTCCATATTAAAACCTAGATTTGTGACTGCATTGGGAGTATTTACGGGAGGAAACCGGTACCTCACGCAATGAAATAAATAAGAAGCGACTTGGCAGATACTTTTTATATTTTTAGGTCGCCCGTTTGGCAAATGTGGCGCAGTTATATTGGCGAAATATGCCTGTAAAGCTTGACTGACATGCCTGACGTGGCGTAATTAATAAAATAGTTCCCCGTTTCCGAAGAAAACGTTGCAATAGAGTACTCATATTTTACACTTAAAAATAATACGCTCGTACCTTTGGGATACGATCATTATTCTCACTCTCCAATCTTTTTCCATTTCAGATGTCATTTCATAACAACTGGCACTTGTGACTGAACGACACTAAGCCATTGATAGATAGTTCAACAAATATCCATGGTAGGTACACAAATGACTGTTATGGCTAACTTTGTTCTCTAGCATTGTATTTCAATGCATCGCTTGCAATATTGACTTGAAATTGTTTTCCTGTAATTTCTTGTGGAATACAAGTGTGACATAGTCCATATTAAATCCTAGATTTGTGTCTGCATTGGCATTATTTAAGGGAGGAAATCGGTATATTACGCTAAGAAATAAATAAGAAACGACTCGGCAGATACCTTTTATATTTTTAGGTCGCCCGTTTGGCAAATGTGGCGCAGTTATATTGGCGAAATATGCCTGTAAAGCATGAGTGACTGGCCTGACGTGGCGTACTTAATTAAAATAGTTCCCCATTTAAGATAGAAAACGTTGCAATAGAGTACTCATATTTTACACGTAAACATAATTCGCTGGTACCTTTGGGATACGATCATGATTCTAATGCTCCGATCTTTTTCCATTTCAGATGTCATTTCATAACAACTGGCATTTGTGACTTAACGACACTAGGCCATTGATAGATAGTTCAACAAATATCTATAGTAGGTACACAAATGACTGTCATGGCTAACTTTGTACTCTAGCATTGTATTTCAATGAATCGCTTGCAATATTTACTTGAAATTGTTTTCCTGTAATTTCTTGGGCAATACAAGTGTGACATAGTATATATTAAAACCTAGATTTGTGACTGCATTGGCAGTATTTACTGGATTAAACAGGTACATTACGCAAAGGAATAAATAAGAAGCGACTCGGCAGATACCTTTTGTATTTTTATGTCGCCCGTTTGGCAAAAGTGGCGCAGTTATATTGGCGAAATATGCCTGTAAAGCATATCTGACTGGCCTGACGTGGCGTAATTAATTAAAATAGTTCCCCGTTTCCGAAGAAATCGTTGCAATAGAATACTCATATTTTACACGTAAAAATAATACGCTCGTACCTTTGGCAACGATCATTATTCTCATGCGCCGATCTTTTTCCATTTCAGATGTCATACGATCATTATTCTCATGCACCGATCTTTTTCCATTTCAGATGTCATTTCATAACAACTGGTACTTGTGACTGAACGACACTAAGCCATTGATAGATAGTTCAACAAATATCCATTGTAGGTACACAAATGACTGTATTGGATAACTTTTCACTCTAGCATTGTATTTCAATGCATCGCTTGCAATATTTACTTGAGATTGTTTTCCTGTTATTTCTTGTGCAATACAAGTGTGACATAGCCCATATTAAAACCTACAGATGTGACTGCATTGGCAGTATTTACGGGAGGAAATCGGTACATTACTCAAAGTAATCAATAAGAAGCGACTCGGCAGATACCTTTTATGTTTTTATGTCGCCCGTGTGGCAAATGTGGCGCAGTTATATTTTGCGAAATGTGCCGGTAAAGCATGACTGACTGACCTGAGCTGGCGTAATTAAAATAGTTCCCCGTTTCCGAAGCCAACGTTGCAATAGAGTACTCATATTTTACACCTAAAACTAACAAGCTCGTACCTTTTGTGTACGATCATTATTCTCATGCGCCGATCTTTCTCGATTTCAGGTGTCATTTTCATTACAGCTTGCACTTGGACTAGGCGACTCTAGACGATCGATATATAGTTCAAAATATATCCATGGTAAGTACACAAATGACTGTCATTTCTAACTTTGTACTCTAATATTGTTTTTCAGTGCATCGCTTGAAATCTTTACTTGAAATTGTTTTCTTGTAATTTCATGTGCAATACAAGTGTGACATAGTCCATATTAAAACCTACAGTTGCGACTGCATTGGAAGTATTTACGGGAGGAAACCGGTATATTACGCAAAAGAATAAATAAGAAGCGACTCGGCAGATACTTTTTATATTTTTATGTCACCCGTGTGGCAAATGTGCCGCAGTTATATTTTGCGACATGTGCCTCTAAAGCATGACTGACTGACCTGAGCTGGCGTAATTAAAATAGTTCCCCGTTTTCGAAGAAAACGTTGCAACCGAGTACTCATATTTTACACGTAAAAATAAATCGCTCGTACCTTTCTTATACGATCATTATTCTCATGCGCCGATCTTTTTCCATTTCTGATGTCATTTCATAACAACTGGCACTTGTGACTGAATGACTCTAGGCCATTGATAGATAGTTCAACAAATTGCCATGGTAGGAACACAAATGACTGTCATGGCTAACTTTGTACTCTAAGATTGTATTTCAATGCATCGCTTGCAATATTTACTTGAAATTGTTTTCCTGTAATTTCTTGTGCAATACAAATGTGACATAGTCCATATTAAAACCTAGATTTGTGATTGCATTGGCAGTATTTACGAGAGGAAACCGGTACATTACGCAAAGTTATAAATAAGAAGCGACTCGGCGGATACCTTATATATTTTTAGGTCGCCCGTTTGGCAAATGTGGAGCAGTTATTTTGGCGAAATACGCCTGTAAAGCATGACTGACTGGCCTGACGTGGCGTAATTAATTAAAATAGTTCCCCGTTTGCGAAGAAAACGTTGCAATAGAGTACTCATATTTTACACGTAAAAATAATACGCTCGTACCATTGGGATACTATCATTATTTTCATGCTCCGATCTTTTTCCATTTCAGATGTCATTTCATAACAACTGGCACTTGTGACTGAACGACACTACGCCATTGGTAGATAGTTCAACAAATATACATGGTAGGTACACAGATGACTGTCATGGCTAACTTTGTACTCTAGCATTGTATTTCAATGCATCGCTTGCAATATTTACTTGAAATTGTTTTCCTGTAATTTCTTGTGCAATACAAGTGTGGCATAGTCCATATTAAAACCTAGATTTGTGACTGCATTGGCAGTATTTACGGGAGGAAAGCGGTACATTACGCAAAGAAATAAATAAGAAGCGACTCGGCAGATACATTTGATATTTTTAGGTCGCCCGTTTGGCAAATGTGGCGCAGTTATATTGGCGAAACATTCATGTAAAGCATGATTGACTGGCCTGACGTGGCGTACTTATTTAAAATAGTTCCCCGTTTCCGAGGAAAACGTTGCAATAGAGTACTCATATTTTACACGTAAAAATAATACGCTTCTACCTTTTGGATGCGATCATTGTTCTCATGCCCCGATATTTTTCCATTTTAGAAGTCATTTCATAACAACTGGCACTTGTGACTTAACGACACTAGGCCATTGATAGATAGTTCAACAAATATCCATGGTAGGTACACAAATGACTGTCATGGCTAACTTTGTACTCGAGCATTGTATTTCAATGCATCGCTTGCAGGATTTACTTGAAATTGTTTTCCTGTAATTTCTTGTGCAATACAAGTGTGACATAGTCCATATTAAAACCTATATTTGTGACTGCATTGGGAGTATTTACGGGAGGAGACCGGTACATTACGCAAAGGTATAAATAAGAAGCGACTCGGCAGATACCTTTTTTTTATGTCGCCCGTTTGGCAAATGTGGCGCAGTTATATTGGCGAAATATACCTGTAAAGCATGACTGACTGGCCTGACGTGGCGTGATTAATTAAAATAGTTCCCCGTTTTCGAAGAAAACGTTGCAATAGAGTAATCATATTTTACAGGTAAAAAAATAATACGCTCGTACGTTTGGGATACGATCATTATTCCCATGCACCGATCTTTTTCCATTTCAGATGTCATTTCATAACAACTGGCACTTGTGCCTGAACGACACTTGACCATTGATAGTTATTTCAAGAAATATCCATGGTAGGTACACAAATGACTGTCATGGATAACTTTGTACTCTAGCATTGTATTTCATTGCATCGCTTGCAATATTTACTTGAAATTGTTTCCCTGTAATTTCTTGTGCAATACAAGTGTGACATAGTCCATATTAAAACCTAGATTTGTGACTCCATTGGCAGTAATTACGGGAGTATACCGGTACATTACGCAAAGGAATAAATAAGAAGCGACTCGGCAGATACCTTTTATAATTTTATGTCGCCCGTTTGGCGAATGTGGCGCAGTTATATTGGCGAAATATGCCTGTAAAGCATGACTGACTGGCCTCACGTGGCGTAATTAATTAAAATAGTTCCCCGTTTCCGAAGAAAACGTTGCAATACAGTACTCATATTTTACACTTAAAAATAATACGCTCGTACCTTTGTTATACGATCATTGTTCTCATGCGCCGATCTTTTTCCATTTCAGATGTCATTTCATAACAACTGGCACTTGTGACTGAATTAAACTAGGCCATTGATAGATAGTTCAACAAATATCCATGGTAGGTACACAAGTGACTGTCATGGCTAACTTTGTACTCTAAGATTGTATTTCAATGCATCGCTTGCAATATTTACTTGAAATTGTTTTCCTGTAGTTTCTTGTGCAATACAAGTGTGACATAGTCAATATTAAAACCTAGATTTGTGATCAAGTGGTCAAACCTAGTCTATCCCGCATTATCACCAGATAGAAGAATATCTCAGCTGCGGAGTGTTATTGTACATTTTAATGACACCAGCGACGAAATTGTTAACGATGATATAGTAAGAAACGAAACTCTCTGGTTATAAACAAAGTGACAAAAATAAATAATAATCGCGACTTTTATATTCATGTTGAAATTAGAATGATGCTGAAACAGCATCAGAATAATCATTGTGCGAGCTGTAACACAATAATGTTATGGTCCTTGTCTAAAGACATGGATTCTGATAAACATCCATGACATATTGCCGTATATAGAAAAGATAGTAGTCGCGGTCATGGTCCTTGTCTAAAGACATGGATTCTGATAAACATCCATGACAATTTGCCGTATATAGAAAATATAGTAGTCGCGGTCATACACGTAAAACTACGATGCTGACCTGTCCTGAATGTAATCGGTATAGAGGTGCTAGTTACGTGATTGCGGTGGTAATTTTGTATCCTCATACATTACTTGCAAGTGTTCACGTGTAAATCTACACTGAGGAGAATTGAGTCTAATTTGTAGATTGCGGGTCTACCCATAGATCTTACCACACTGGAAAGTGTATGCGATGTAAAACTCCAAATAGGATCAGCCGCTTTTTATTACCCCCTGCAAAATTCACTATGTTCTTATAATACCTAACAGTAACATTACCTAATACGGGTTATTTCATAAAATGATGTCGTTGTAGATGTACATGTTTTGTCAGTAATTACATTAATAGATTGAGTTGGTTGTTTGAGTAATTTTATTATTTAATTAGTTTATCAAACTGGTAATATTGCAACCCTTTGTCGAGATCTCGTATTCTGAATTATATCCTTCGCGTATTGATATCCTAATAAGCACTCAGCAAGAGTTCCATTAAAGCGTTCAACGATTGCCTGATCACGATGCATTGTTGTATGTCCTCGTCTGATTTTGATATTATGTTTCTTCATCAGAGCTGATACTACATCAAGGAATTCATTGCCAGGATTGACTTGTAACAATTGTGGCCATCGTAGATCACCTTGTGGTCCTGATCCTGGTTGATAAATTTGTTCAAACGAAGAAACAACTTCTCCTGCTGTCTTTGTTGATAATGGCTCTGCTTCCTTCTATCTGCTTGCAACAACAACACAAGTCTGTGCGTATGTGTATGTTATTTGACGTCAGCGTATTTGAACTGTATCAGGTGGTAAAGAAATAATATCCACCGGATGAACTTCATTGCGAACGCGACCATAAAAATGGAAATAATCGTTTAGGCGGTGTTAGATAAATTTGCCATTTTGCCTGTCATGACATCCAATTTCAGCAGCAGCACGGGTATCACCTTGAGCTTCGGCGAGTTTACTAATCGCTGCTCTGCCTCTCCAAAATCCTCTTTGACTATAATAAATGGATTCCATGACAATAATTACCAACCACTAGTTGCCTTTTATTTTGGATCTTGCTAACCTGTTTGCTAATGATTCCTTTAAATATTTTTTTTATGGAAGGTAACGAGTGAGTTTATTTTACATCTGCGATATATTGTAGATCTTTACACGCATAAGCTACATCATGAGCGTGACATGCTGTATCAATAACGTTTTCTGGATATCCACCTGATCTTGGTTGATTTTGGTTATAAAGTCGAATATCAAGTTGAGTACCAGGAGCACAATAATTATATCCTTGAAGATGTTTTCTCCTGGGTAGTTAGCCAATGGAGTTCCTGGTAATGAGCTAACTTGGCAGCAATATCGCCTCATCATTTTATGAAGTTTGGTTTGTCACCTGACTGTATTCCTGGCATAATCAGGGGGATAAATTTATGTTTATTTTTAGCCACATTGTTTACATTTACCTGCAAGTGCTGGTCTATTATTTTTCATTGTGATGGTTGTTAATTCATCTGTAGGAGTACGCGTCTTGCACTTAACACAATATAATACCATAGTATTTATTATATGTGACGGACGTAATTGATTTTTCAGCGACAAGAGCGCTCTAATCAGTACAACATCATCCAGCTCTACCGAATTATTCGATCAGAATGATAATAATACGTCTATCTGGAAGTGGTAAAACACAATTACTGCTCAATCTAATAATGAGGTGGCTGAAATGGGAAAAAATTATATTTGGTAACACCATTTATAAATGATCAGAGATGCTACGAAGAACATACAGATTTTAATGAAAATTCAAAATTGTTAAATGAAGAAAATAACGAGATCATTGATTTCATAACCGATATTGATGAAGCGCCAAGTGTTGATGCATTTGATGGATTTATTAATGAACTAATTGTTTAAGATGAAGCGATGGTGGACAAAGAATAAAATCCAGCTAGACTATTTTCCCACGGTAGACATACAGATATAGACGTTATTTATGTTGCTCAACGATACACACACATTCCGAAAGTGATGAGAGATCACTATAATATTCTAGCTGTATTTAATGGCGTTGATACACATACACTTAGCAAAATTCATCAGACGACATCAATATACTCGATCCCAGATCACGATATCGAATCGGTCTTGATAAAATATTCGGTTGAGAGAATTATTAAATTTACAGCAGAGAGAGAGAGAGAGAGAGAGAGAGAGAGAGAGAGAGAGAGAGAGAGAGAGAGAGAGAGAGAGAGAATAAGAGTCCATGTCGTTAACACACGCGCATAATAAATATAAAAACTAAACACACGACTGATAAAATATCATAATTAACTAAAACTCTTACAGGCAAACTAACTAATGCTTGCCTCTATTACAAGGTGTTCTCACCCTCTCTGCTGCTACTGACGAGCTAGTCAAAAACTTAGCAACACTCCATGTATGCAAATTGAAACAAAATCTCTTTTTCTTGATTAATATAGCTCACTCTATTCTTCCAAATATATCATTAACCGTTCATTGTAGATGGCAACTGTTGATATTTATTTAACGCTAATCTTTTTGAATAATTTCATTTGGCATACATTTAAAAATCTAAAATGTATTGACTGTTATTCCACGTATCTTTTACATGAAAATTGTTATTCATAAATATAACGTCAACCGATGAATAAAAAGAGTGTAGTATATACGATTATTGATATCTCGAGCTAGTTAGATTAATATTATCCCAATGTGATCGCTAGGGTAACATTTATTTATTATAATTTGCTAACTTACTTTGTACTAAATAGTTGCTATCATTCATTACTATTTGGTGATTAAAATGATGCTATGTTCAAACAATATATTTGAACCCTCTAATAAAGGTATTGCATAATGATAAACGTCAAGATAACCATTATCGAATCATGCCGTCACTTTGATTGAGTTTTAAGCATTTACTCTGATGAAGAAAAAGAAAGAGACGTACATTAATCTATTCAGTTTACAAGTGAATGTTAAATTTGCGTCAACTAATGAGACTGCATACGGTTGTAGTGTATGTATATAATGTCTGCTAACCCTAATTACACAGATGACGCAATATTCAATTACAATGACATCCAAGGTATATAACAAGTCGAAAGCGCCACACTAAAGGCAACATCCATCTACAGTAAATGAGGGAATTGTTTGTAAATAAACGGAGATCAAGGGACATAACTTAATCAACTATTGTTTTTGATTACTATCAATTGTATCCTCTTACAATTTATTCCATTTAAAGTGTTTTGGTGAAGTAGCTTGATATTCAATATTTTGTAATATATATATGACATTTAGATAACATTATTGTTATCAAATAAAGATTTATTAAATAACGTGACGGTAATAATGATTCACCATTACCATCACATTAATATAAAGTGGCATGCTAAAAGTGTGAAAAGAAACACAATGTATTAGCTGATTAGTGAGTAACTTCATTAATCTGAATTACGCACTGGTTTATTGTTCTAAAACAATATACAATAGAAGGTATGAACACGCGTACATATGCGTATCAAAATGTATTTATAGTTATGTATATTACATTAATAACACGTTTATATACATTTGTCAAATGTTTACATTCTATTATAGGCTCTCATCTTGTTTATTACACCAAAGATGCACAGTGTGATTCTATGTTATACCCTAGAAACCATTACACAAAATCACAGTTCTCTTTCTTTACTTGCATATGACAAAGAGGATTATCTATCTATCTATCTATCTATCTATCTATCTATCTATCTATCTATCTATCTATCTATCTATCTATCTATCTATCTATCTACATATTTGGTATATATTTAACTTTTTAAAGGAAACGTGGCAAGCATCGTATATATCTTGATAATATATAATGAAATAAACCTTCTAATCTAAAAGAATAACAATATGTTGTACATTGCTTGTTTTCCGTAGTAAGCCTTTAGTAGGTTTTAGCTTTATGAGTTGAAAGTCTCAATTTAGCAAATCACACTTTGACCTGGAGACACAGAAGTTCAATGAGACAGTTTTGATTCTGCCATACAATGATCTTTGATTTAAGTCTACCCATATCTCATTGTAAAAGAAGAACAATTTCATCAATTGTTTATGGCATGTGAGGTTTTACACATTTCCGTAAATTGTTTTCCCTCTGTGACCTTGACTGAAAAACGAGATGTTATATTACATGTGCAATTAAGATAACACAAAATATACAACACAATATATACAGCCATAGCGATTACAGATACACACACACATATATATATATATATATTGAGGTGGAAACTTACATCATAAATTGCTTTGCTGGCGAGGATAGTTTTAATGCAAGCGAGTTCGTATGCAATTGCCCACGTGATTGATGAAGATTTTATTATAATCCACACTCTCGGATGTATAAATACAATGCTGCAATCATAGTGTCATGCGTAACATCAAAATGGCTAACTGTTTACTAACGACCGAAGATGGTTTACCACGTTTTAAGCATTATAATGAATTTTACAATTTAAGGTAGAACTAATGTTTCTACATCAATTCTGACCCCTGAATAGCTACGATTTTTAACTAATTTGTATAGTGAATAATGCTGACAATTATTTTGTGACTAATTAGGGTTTAGAATATATATTGTGTTAAAAGCTCTTATACACACATATCATTATATCTATTTAACTGAATGACCAGTTTTAATTACACTGATTGTCAATAAGTCATTCGTGATTTTCATCTCCCCTTTCTCTTTCGTTTCGTTGAGATTAAAATATACCAAACATGTTTAGCCTGATATACATAGATGCTTCAATCATATACGTTTATCATGCATGTTGAATAGTGTAATCCACACCACTGTATTAAACACTTTTTGAAGAAATACACGAATAGGTTATGTCGTCATGCAATGCGCATTTTAACCAGCTGTTATTACTTTTAACAAATATTTAATATCACTCTTAAGAAAATAAAGTCTATATCTCAACGTAAATTAAGTCATGCGTGCATTATGTTAGATGGTTTCCTGTGGAGATAAAACATGTTTAGGTTTTTGGGTTTTTAGCGGAGCGTTGTTTTGTGAATAAGGTCAGGGTAGTAATTTAATATAAGATACTTAACTCCATTTGCATCCTGAGCTGAGCAAGTTCAAGAAACGTCTGATCCTTGTAATCAAGACGATGTCCAACATTGGATTTTGTTAAGATTCAACATATTTACAGGGCGTTCGATCTGAAATTTATTTTTTGAAAGTCTAATATTCATAAACCGTGGATACACCATTGTTCACAACAAACACATTCAATATGCAATTAATTGTACTTTGCTAATATTGTGATCCTAAATATATCGACACATGCATATAGGTGTCACACATGCTCTTACCATGCAAATATATGCATGTATAAAACTCGGCTGAGAAGAACTTACACATGCACAGCTTGTATTTATCTTGTATAACTTTTCTAACAGTAAAGACTGATGCATTTTTAACTGAGAACATTATAATCTCCCCTTTATCAGCGTCATTCCATGTCGATGTTAATATAAAAGCTAGGTAGCCTAATAATAGGATTAATGTCACTGTCAACATATAATTTCACATAGTCTCTTCGAACATGACTGGCCCTTCCAGTTACCATCTTACATCTTGCCAAGTTCAGTAAAGACATCAGTATTACATCAAACATCGGTCTTATCATATGGTGTCATAAGGCCTGTGTTCACAGGATCGGAATGAATCGCATGGATGTACCCATCTAAATCCATACCGACCTCTGTCCCTTGAAACTGTGGCGACGCATCCCATTTATTCACTTCAGTAACTGTCTTGTCGGCAAACGGGGTTCGATCATTACTTTGGCTGATGTTTGTTTCCAGTTCTGTGCTTAGATTTCCTTCTGCGTTGCATACAATTGTCCAGTAACCTTCTGAAGGGTTTACCTGCAGAGGGTGTTCTTCTCCGCTATCTTGAAATTGGCTACTATCTGGTACTCTGGCTAAACATGGGCTGCAAACACAAATAACATTTATTAAAGTTTTTTTGTTAATTTTAATTGTTTATTTATTATATTTATGTACTTAAAGTGATTCGAAATTAATTTGTCTTAACTTTATACACAGCAGGACATACCATGATTAAAATTCAAACAAAACTCATGTAATGAAAAAAAAAATAATATTAAAGAAACAATATTATAAAAACATGAAAACAAAAGTAATTTAAACCAATTTTACAAAGATTTGGGATTTTATGATTTGTAACAAGCAACGGCGAATATGTTTGTTTCCAAAACACTCATGTTTGAGTTGAAATGCTCATTTCGCTTTACAAGATTGCAAATGATTAATATAATTACCATTTTACGAACTTCCGTAAAATACAAAAGCAGATACCAGTGAAAATCAAAATACCCATTACTATTACAAGGTACAACAGAAGCCGGTTTATCTGAAGCTCTGAAAGAAAAGAAACTTTTGTTAACGCCTCCGAGTTTCAGACATTCAAGGCATTAGCTGGCTTTAGTTATTATAATTTCTATGATTAACACATTTGTTAAATATTTTAATTTCGAAAAAAATCATCATATAATTTAATTGTATTCGGTAACAAATAGCAGTGTACAAAATTTACGCTTGAAGTCTTACAATTTAAAGCAAACATATATATCAATATTTCTTTAACTGTTATAAAACTGCAAGATTTCATTATCGATTAAGTCATTGTTAAAACTGCAGAAGATTTTGATTGACTAAATTTGCAAATAAATGTAGATTAAATCCTTTTTCCACATCACTCTCGCCCTCTCAGTATATATATATATATATATATATATATATATATATATATATATATATATATATATATATTATATTAGTTCAACGATTCAGCTTCAAATCAAACGCCTGGCCTTAAATACACCTTGATATATTATCAAATTCGTAATGAATTTCAATGTTATTAAAATATTAGAAATTACTTTCAACACAAAATCGTAGGACTTGATTTATCCTGATTTGATTCTTAGTTTTTTCTGTATTTTATTTTACCTTTAATTAGTTCAGATTACAGTATAAAACGCACAATATTCTACTTGTTATGTCGCCATCTTTGTTTGAATATAACTGACTAGTATAACCTAAGAGTGATGCAATATATAGAGTTTAAGCATTGTACTATTACTCCCAGCGTTAATGCTGATATTTTACACAACTTGGAGGAAACTGAATTTCGACTATTCAAAACTCATCAATCAGATAATCTGCAATATATTTTGAAGAAATACTTTTTATATAGTTCATAATATATACACCGCTTTCCCCAGACCAAATACATGTATACAGTACGTTAATGATCGGGAACAAGATATATACATCTCTACAAAATGTATTAAATCGCTATATACATACCCTCTTGCGAAAACTATTGCAAATGAGTCAATATCTTGTAGAAAGACAACACTTGATTTTAAAGATAATTTAGCTATTCATCATTACTAATAATTTCTGAATTCCAGAATGACATAAAATCAGAAATAAAAGCCAAAAAGCATACGAGAATGTGTTGTTTCATAATATTGCACTCCACTTTCTATTTTTTGTCCGACGCATAGATACAAGGCGGCGTGTTTTGATCATGCAATATTTGCTTGTGAAATTCTTTGTTTTTTCTAACCAGACATTATTACTATAAATCTAGGATTAGCTATCTGATTATTTTAGCCAATGATTATGTTTGCAAGGTGCGAAACTCTCCTTAATACGTTATATATATATATATATATATATATATATATATATATAGAGAGAGAGAGAGAGAGAGAGAGAGAGAGAGAGAGATTAAGTCATTTGTGTTGTGTTCTTGACATTTCTCTTTGATCTTTTTGGGGACGGAGGTCATATCAGTTGTGCCCCGATTGGCTCTGAAGCCACATTAACTCTCTGGAGCATGGTTCTTTTGCAATGGTTGGTACCAGTCTGTTCAGCAAACACTCTAGCAAAGATTTTGCCTGCAATGGACAGCATGGTTATCGCACGTTACTTTGAGCAGTCAGACATTTCTCCCTTGTTTCTATGCAAGATAATGATGACTGCATCTCGGAAGTCGGGTGGAAGTTTCACTTGCTTCCATCAGCAAAAGAAGAACTCGTGATGTTTGGTGTGTAATGTTGGGTAGAGAAATTTTCCGTATCTCTGGTGGGATACCGTGTTTTCCTGTAGCCTTTCCAGTCATCAGCTGTTGTGTGGCTTTTAGAGTCTCTGCAGTGTGGGTGCCTCATCAAGTTCAATCTTGGGTGGCTGTTGTGGGATGTGATCAATAGCTGCCTCCTGAACTGTACGGCTAGTGCTGAAAATTTGTGGAATTGCTCTGAACATTGGTTTCAGAGCGAATCACTATCAGTGAGTAGCTCCTGGTCAAATTCACTCCATATAGGGCTCTGTATTTGGAAGGGAGGACCATAGACTGCTTTCAACGCTTCATATAAACCATTGGCGTTACCAGTGTCGGCGTACAGCTAGATTTGTTCTGCAAGCCTTGTTCACCATTCATTTTGTATGTCTCAGAACCTGCACAAGAGGTAGCTGCAGATAAGGTGAAAGGCTGCTTTCCTCTATGAACAAGATGGTTGAGCAAGGTGGGCTTAGTACGCTGATCTCCTTTTGGCAAGCAGTTTTTGGATTTCTTGGTTGTTTACACCAAACCAGTCTTTTTCTTAGTGGTGAATCCATGGATTTCTTCTGAGGTTTGCAAAAAGGCACCCCTGATGCGATTCCTCATCTCTTACAGAGGTAGATCTCAATGCAAATTGTGTTCTTTAAGTCGAGACTGCAGGCTTTCTTGACAATCTGCATCCGGAGCTTTTTTTTCTCTGGGTACGTCCTTGTTGTCTGGGCCTTGGATTGACGTAGAGTTTGCATCTGGCAAGACGATCATCTGTGTGACACTCTACATTGTGCATCAATCTGGTATGAAGAACATCTTTTAAATCCATCTGGCGTACTATGATGTAATCTATATGGTGTCAGTGTTTTTATCTAGGGTGAATCAAGATAGTTTTCAGGCTATCTTTCTAGGGAAATACGGTGTTTGTGATGGTAAGCTGTAATTATGCGTACACTTTAAGAAGTAGACGCCCATTGTCATTGCAGCCACCCTCGCATCTGAGTCTCTGCCCACTGCAGCATTGCAATATCCGAGCATCATTATTTTCTCTCTCTCTCTCTCTCTCTCTCTCTCTCTCTCTCTCTCTGACGCTCTTGCGACAGCTGCGCAGATCAGCGTGGAATTTATCCTTTTCAGAAGATTCTGCCTGGAGAGTTGGAGCATATACATTTAAAAATATGGCATATTGTTGATTTTTGAACGGGAGACTCATGGACATGATGCGGTCGGTGTAACGAGAGGGAAGGTTTGTTAACTTGGTGGTGACTGAATCCTCGATGATGAAACATACTCATGAAAGTCGCTTTTCAGTCTTTGGTTTTCCTGACCAGTAAAGAGCGTATCCAGCGCAGAGTTTTCTCAGACTTTCCTCCTATGAATGGCGGACTTCGCAAAGTGAAGCAATGGCAATACTAAGGCGAGAAAGTTCGTGTGCGATTAATGCAGAGCATCGTTCTGGTATGTTGCTATCGGTTGAGTATAGTAGCATTGTTCTTATGTTCCAACAAACCAGTTTTAGTCTTTTCCCACGAGGTCAGGCAGGTGGGGCATGCCTCGTTTTTAACCTTAATTTTCGAACGATGGTGTCGTCTCTCCGAATCAACACTAGCCGGTCAAAGGCCTGCGTCGCCTGCATTCAGAATTGGGACTGCAGTTTCCAGTGACATATTTCACCTGCCGTTTCCGCCCCTTTCCCATCGCTGGAGGGCATTTGATATAGTCGAACGTAAACAATAGCCAGTAACCAGTTCCTGTATGGTCTGCGCAATGGAGCCTTTTCGTGGAATGATGTGTCCCCAACCTTTAAACCTGGACTTCATGTGCCATGGCCCAGCTAGCCATGCCGATGACAGCGAGGTCCGTAGGCCGTAAGTTTAATATAAGAATTTTCATCTCTTAGGCAGATGGCCAACCAAGACTGGAGAGATCTACGTTCCCTGCTATTTCGAACCATAGCTGGTCGACCACAGCCGCACCCACTAGTACACCCCGAAGACTTGACCCTTGCTCTGAGACTTTCAGTCCTAGCCGGTGACACTCCTGTATAAGTTCATGTACCTAGGGATGTAGCGGTGACATCATACTCTCAACGTCGTTTGGTCCGCCAGCTTAAGCGGTGTACCGGTGTATGTCGGGAATGATTCCTTCTTGGAGGCAGAAGTGAGAATTTGGAAGATAGTTGATCACCAGTGCGTCACACAGCGCAGAGAATGCAACTGCCAGACAACAAAGGTACTACCTTTATCCAGAGCACCTTAAACATACATACAGAAAAGAACCTACCTACCTACCTACCTACCTACATCAATACGTACGTACGCATGCATGTACGTATGTATGTATAAAGCAATTTGATATACAAATAATATTCCGTTTAAGTATGGTCGTTTTTACTGCTACTAATCCGGAATACTGACATAGATAATCTGTACATATTTTAAATAATTTAATTACCTTTTTTTGATTCGTCATCTAACTTTGTTTCTATTCCATATTAGTTTCCATGAACCGCGGATTAATGGCTTAACATTCATATGAATGGCATAGATAACCATGTATTTGTTGTGCTCTACTTTATGATTAAAACCAGTTGCCATCTTTAAATCATAGCTGTGCTTTATATTGATTTATTCTATCCGAAGAAAAACAGACTAAAAATTGAAAACAATCAACTTATCAAAGGTGATTGTAGATAGCAACCAAATTAATATAATTAATTCTTGTAGCGGTTCATTCGGGGATGTGAGGAGTGAGAAACTTGGTAAGCATCGTTTCCTTTCAATGAAATATTGATGCATATCGTGGTATATTTTTGATTCAGCTTACCTACAATACATGTATTATTTCTCTCTCACTTTCTTTCTTTTTTCTTTCTTTCTTTTTTTCTTTCTTTCTTTTTTTCTTTCTTTCTTTCTTTCCTGCTCTCTCTCTTTATATATATATATATATATATATATATATATATATATATATATATATATATATATATATGTATGTATATATATATATATATATATATATGTATGTATATATATATATATATATATATATATATATATATATATATATATATATATATATATATATATATGTATGTATATATATATATATATATATATATATATATATATATATATATATATATATATATATATATATATATATGTATGTATATATATATATATCTATATGTATGTATATATATATATATATATATATATATATATATATATATATATATATGTATATATATGTATGTATATATATATATATATATATATATATATATATATATATATATATATATATATTTGTGTATGTGTATAGAGATACAAATTAATATCTGCCGCATTATATAATACAATAAGTTGTTAAGACAATAACATCTCCTATATGTCGATTATATACAAATATCTAAGATAATAATTAATTGTCGTAGATTATCCCTTCAAGGTCTTAGAGATCTTCATGATGGATAAAGTGAATCCGTGATGATGATCACCCATCTTGTTGACGCGTAAGCGTTTGATGGAATAAAGAGTGACATATGATTATTATTGTGTGGCACTACCTTCTGTTTTACTAGTGGATACAGCATCGGCCCTCGTGTTATTTGCTGTGGATGTATAGCTTCTTCCTGAGATAAGATAAAGTAGTTATATAATGTGGTAAACGGTCTATTAAAATAGTATAACTATGCATTCCACCCCTACCCCCACCACCCATTCCCCGTGAATCAATAGATGCTAGTTACGTCATACTAAGAGAACATGTATAAATACATTTAGCCAAATTAATCGGCGTCATATTTACCAGTGGATGCTGCATCGTCGTTCGCGTCCCTTGTTGTGGTTGTATAAAATCCAGTACCTGAAAACAATATATCACGTAGTAACTCCATATATGTCTTTTGTACATTGCTGAGAATCAGACGTTTACAAAATTCATAAAAGTGGTTTATAAAATTAAGATTATTTTTACTTTTGTTCTGATATATTTGCTATAGTAATTTATCTTTGTGCTTTACAATATGCATGCATGATTAGTATCATACAATATATCAGTACAGTGTAATGAATAATCTTTGACACCATATTTCTATCAATATGGAGTTAAAAGATATAAATTCTCCAGAAAACGTTTAGGTGCACTTGATCTTAGCATTGGAAACAATTACAAGGATGTTTTCATTCTTGGCGACATTTGTATCAAATGAATGAATCAAGCTGCATATATATATATATATATATATATATATATATATATATATATATATATATATATATATATATATATATATATATATATACATGGATAGCGTGCTAGCTTGCCTTTTTCCCCCGCCTTTTCTTTCCGTGTACTTGGGTTGAGCTTGTCACTGGTATATGTTCTGTTCCTGTTAATTCTAGCAGATCCGTTCCTACCATTTCACCTTCCTCTATTTCCAGTCCTTCAAAGGAGTTTTGTGTTGTGATTGGTCTTGTATCCTTTATGGAAGTTTTTATGTTGGTTCTATTGGGCGTTAGTATTCTTATCCATCTTTCCGTTATTTCTGGCATGCTGGTGTGTTCTTTTGCCTCTTGTCCCATTACATCTTGTACCATATTTTGTATCTCCGTTTCCGTTTTTCTGTGTTCTTGTCTTTGCGGCGATCTTCCAGCTGCTACATTTGCGTAGGTATGCTCTGGTTGTTCGGCTTGTGGTTTGTTCTGTTTACCAAAATCCCAGGGTCCTTGACCTGTCTCTCCGCACGTTTGGCACTTACGGTCTTCTTCGCAATTCTTATACTAGGAGCGCAATTTGAATCCCATACAATAAAAAATGGCGGGATTTGTTTTGGCGTCTTCTCTGGACACGCTTATTATCCTACCTCCTGATGATATTGGGTTCAAACCACATATTTGCGCCAGCTTGTGTGACACGATCCTCACCTTCAGTATGGTATAAATTGTCTCTATTATCTCTTCAGTTTCCACTTGTAGAGGTAGCCCATTAATGTGTACTTCTACTGGCCTTGGTCCTATTTCTCTAAGAAAGGGTGAAGCTTGTTTGATTTCCGCCACTTATCCCTTTACGTATAGATTTCCTTTATGTAAAAGTGGCACTTCCAGTCCAACTGGGTACAACATGTACTTAATGTACCCCGGATTTTGCAATCCAGCTATCTTCCGCATATCCACTTCCATGGTTTGCAGTGTCGCCAGGACTTCCGTTTACCTTGGAGCTTTGGCAGTTTCTCCAAAATCTATCAGCTGACACCCTGCCTAGTGATATGCGTAAAGTACATTGTCAATAACTTGTGTATGAAAGTACACGTTCAGTTGGGATCGACTACCTTTCCCCATTGGTTTTTGCTCAGTCTCTGGTCTCTCTGAGGCAGTCCGTCATTGAAACCTACTTCAGGGGGTCTCACACCACTGTTGTTTCCTACGTCCAATAAATTGCTCATTGTCTGAAAATTAGGCCGGTCAACCGTATCTATCTTGTAAATCATATTGAACAAATAAATCCAAAGATTAATTCCCACTAATGGAAAAATCGTGATTTAGTGGGGTTTTTTGATTTTATGCGATTTGGAACTAGAGCATAATTTCCTATCAAAGAACCTGTATATAGGTAGCTTCAAAAATCCAGATAGTGAGTAATGTTTGTAATTGCATGCCATACAGAAACAACTTTGTCACTAGCAATTTAAAACCCATAGACATTCAAAATTATCTAAAGACATTGTGCATCTGTATTCATCGTGTTTATCGTTATTTCACCTGAGGCGTCATGATGTAATTATTCAGTTATTATTTTACGCATTCAATCTGTAGATTTCTGCTGTCAAAAGCTTCGACTTCCTAGAGATAGAAAAGCTCAATATGCATTAATCTGGGATGGTCCTGCCATTTGCATTTAAGGGGTGTGATTACTATATTTATTAATTAATAAAATATGAGTTTAAGAAAGCTATCATAAAAATTAGACTGAAGAGAAAAGGTCAATTATTCTGTTGTATGAGGAACTAAATGGACAGTATGACGAGTTTTGAAAATGTAATGTAAATGGCAATATATTTTAGTTTGATGTACATAGACTAAAATCTGAATGTGTAACTAGCTAATTAACAATTAAAAATCAATTGTTTTTTTTTTATTATTACACATAACAATTATTAAAACAGACGATAATAACGTATGATGATGTTATTCTGTGTGATTTCGTTTGTTTTGTTTTCAACACTGAAAAAAAGATGCAACAAAGAACAAATATTTCCACACGATGTATATATATATATATATATATATAGAGAGAGAGAGAGAGAGAGAGAGAGAGAGAGAGAGAGAGAGAGAATGAGAGAATACTTTTAAATTAAAATTGTGGCAGTAGTTTACAAATTGTCTCGGATTTAACTCATGCGATTAAGGTATTATAATATTCAGGATTCTACTCTTGATTGTGTTATACAATACATGAAGGTTTTACATGAGTCAATATTAATTCATGATTTTAATTTATCTCATTCACATTGTTTATTTTGTGCTTATTCAAAACTAAAAGATAACCTTTGAGGTTTGATATCTAGCAACAATGTTTCGTTTTCATAACGGAAAGTAGATTTTAGTTTGGACTGGTTGTTTTCTTCCGCATTTCGACTTAATCATATTGATGCGGTTTCGTTGTACAAAAATGTTTTTATTCTTTTTCAATATCTGTAGACATTGTCTGTCTCTCTGCTTGTATGTTACAGAAAGTCTAAGTCAAAATTGAGCACCAGCGCCATTGGCTAACACCAACATCAGTAGTGGGTGGCCGTTGCCTATTGCCCCTGCTGGCATATCTCATGGAATAATTTGACATGTACCAATGTAGAAATGCAAACATTAAACATATCCAAGTTCCGCAAACTATGCATTCTCAGCTCACTCGCGAATAACCAGAATATCTTAACAAAGAGGAATTTGATAAGATTACTCTAAAAGTAATTACAAAATTTGCATGGTGTGCTCTCTTTTGAAACCTCACTGGAAATAACGTCAAGAATACACATGGAGTTATGTATACAATGCATTTATAAATCAAAAAATAATAGAATGTTTCATTGTTTTTAAAGTTTCAACTGATTTTAGGAAAGGAAATCACAAACCCATTGTTTGAATGTACTAACCCATTGTTTGAATGTACTAACTTATCTTCAAATTTGTTTCCGAAAATGCCTTGAAACTGTTGCTAAGACAGATACATATACAATAAGGATAAAATGTATTCCTTATGTTAAAATATGTTACTCAAATCAATCAAGCATAAACATACAAATATTTGTAACAGAAAAATACGAAAATATACAACAACTATTTGACAACTAATGTTCCTTATAGAACGGACAATAAAAAATACTTTCAGGTTTTATCAACCATCCAGTGAGGAAAGAAAGTACATCAACGTATACACGGCATGACTTGGGAAAAATCAGAAATCCCATGAGTCATGTCCTTAGCGTACTCAATTCAAATCAGTTCAACTATTTGTTTCGACAAGGATATAATTGGTCATACAGTGCACGAAATGCATACAGTGTTTCTCAAAAATTTGTTTCTCAAACAAAGCAATTAGAAAAACAGAGAGTGAATAGAAACAATGTCTAAACACATCTAACACAAATGTAGTTAGCAAAATTTTGGTTTCTAGAACTGGATATTACTAATACATGGATGATTAATTCCAGAAGCGCCTTTCAATTAAGTCTACACATAAGTTAACACATACTGAAAACACTAGAACTAACAATAGCAAGGCTTTTACACAAAATATAATATATTTCAAGTATATCAATTATATTGCTTTAATTTCTCCATTTTTTAATTATACGATTAACGGAATACATTTTGAGTTTATTATATGTAGTCCGCGTTTGCCCTAATGGATTCATTTGAATTAATCTTCGAAGACGAAGCCAGAGCATATAGGTTTATACGGAGACAGTTTTTTTGTTTGCTTGCTTGGGAGTTTTAACGTAGCTTTATCAATTTTTCAGTCATATCGCTACGATGCCTGCAGTGAGGCAGTTTATAGTGATGTCTAGCACTGGACATTAATCTCATCATTCTGGATATTTGATACCAGAGACTGTCAACAGGTTATGTGCTGTTGTTTATATTTACATGGCTAGATGATCCTGGATTTGTTTGTTTGTTTGTTTGATTAGAATTATTAACGTAGCTTTAACACTTTCTCAGTCACATTGCTATGGTGTCTGCAGTGAGGCAGTTTATAGTGATGTCTAGCACTGGGGCATCATGCCGCAGACATGTAGCATGATGTCCCACCCATTCACATTATCCTGCCACCAAGCCGTCCAGTCCTAACACTAACCGGTTAATGCGGAGCGTCAAGCGAGGCAGCTGTTAGTACCATTTTTGTAAGTCTTTAGTATGACTCGGCCGCGGATCAAACCCACGACCTCCCGCTTCCGTGGCGGACGTTCTAAACACTAGTTCACCGGAGTGGTGCTATACGGAGACAGATTATCAGCATTGTTTAAAATATTCTTCCAATCTAACAAAGCAATTGTAAGCTAGTTTTTTGGCTGTTGAACACTTGAAACAAAAAAGAAACAGTCTTCATAATGGAGAATCATCCAAACGGGATCAAAAGGGTATGATCGATATATATATAGATATAAATATCGATAGATAGATAGATAGATAGATAGATAGATAGATAGATAGATAGATAGATAGATAGATAGATAGATAGATAGGAATGTAGAGATGTAGGTATGTAGGTATATTGTTTGTTTGTTTGTTTGTTCGTTCTTTACCGACGCAGCAGCACTTTTAAGCTTTTATTCGCCATACAATAGGTCGTATGCATATATATTGACACGCGATTATCATAAAACCGAATAGTTCAAAGAAAAATGGTAAGATGTTAGTATCAGTAAAATATGACGTTTCCCAATCAACGGGACATGTCAGTGGTGTATGTTATTGAGGACAGATGAAAATATGTTGTAAATAAGGGGCGGTATTTACGTTATCTACAAATGTTCTAGGTAATGACATGCAATTCATAGTTTAAAATAAAGGTTTACTTCTTTCAGGAAATCTTAAATACATGTAATATGTATATTATGAAAATGTTCCTTTATGTCATGTACATTATAAAACTTATCACGCGCAGGTTGGAGGTCGAAACACTTGTTCATAAAGTGCTTCACTGTGAAACGTTCATTGCAAGAAAAGCACACTGGTGGATCTTCACCTTTTAGTATGTGAGAGTGGGTTATGTACGTATGACCAATTCTGATTCTTGCAATGACTACCTTCTCCCTACGGATTGATCTGTAGAAAGGAGTCCATTCTCCCACGGTTGGTTTGATGGCGTGGACTTTGTTATTCACTACATCATTTCAGGATGCCTGCCACGTCAGGCGTAGGTACTTTTTGATACGAGGCTTAAAATCTGTAAACGGTAATCTAAAATCAGACTGTTCTTAGGATAGAACCTTTTAATCAGCGCGATCTGCTTCTACATTACATTTAATACCAATATGGCTAGTTAACCAACAATATACTATATAGTAGGAGGTACTAAGCTCAGTACTTTGGACAAGGGCATTGATTAATAATGGGTTCTCCAATTTTCGTTTGTGTAGTGACCGAAGCACTGATAATGTGCCACAGCAGATAATGTTATGTAAAATACATTTGTTTTCATTGAATTTCAGAGAAAGGTCTATAGCTCTGATTTCGGCTGAAAAAATAAACACATCATTTGGCAAACGAACTTTCGTTGCGTGTTTGCCACTAACAAAGGCTGCAGCAGTCTAAAAAGCACTTGTTGTTTAAGGAACCAAGGCCGTGTTTCCGAGACAAACGTTTTCTGAATCGACGAGAGATCAATTTTGTTACTGTCAGGGCTGGATGATATTCCGATGAAAATGAACGTATGGCATTTTTTTGTTTTCGTATTTTCGGTTCAAATAGAAGAAAATGCATTGTTTAGAGGGTTTGATCTCAATTTTTGAGCTTATTGTGCAGAAAGCATTTGTCTGCGATGTGATAAAGGTGGTTCATTCGCTTACGCGAGTAGGCTTTTACATATAGATGTCTTAAATACTCTCAGAGCGAGTTTTATTCCCTGTTAATGAATTGGGTCAAGCCATTTCAACTATGACTTCCTAGCTGAACTATAAACAACGCATCAATGGTCTAGTTTGAAGCGGATACATGTTCTATACAAATTGAGGATGGCTTATTTTTATCAGCACCCCAGTCACTGTGCGCAACAACTTGAAGTAGATCTAAACATTTCAAGCAGTTAGCTTTCAAATTCATGATGTGTGGAATAAAAGTCAGTTTTATGTCGAAAAAATACCCCAAAACTTTGTTTTCTCAACAACTGGATTACGTGTTACGTCCAGCGTGAGTTTGGGGTCATCATTATGTCTTCGCAACTGACAGATATACATGCATACTGTTTTCGATGTTGAAAATTTGAAACCGTTAGTATTGGCCAAATGGTGGATATTGTTGCATATTTTGTTCTAGTTGTCTTTTAATTGTATACATGTACATTGATCAATAACAAATACAATAAAAATCATCAACGTCTAATGATCATCAACAAAGGGAGCCAATCCATTGGTGATGCTATTGACTTTGATATTAAATAAGGTCACATATAAAATAATGTCCTAGGGCACACCTTATTTAGTCTAGTTTTACAGAGAGTTTCAAACGTAGCCCAGTCGGTTTTTATATTGCTTTGTCGAATTGCGTCATCAATTTCTGAGGTGATATTTGCAACGTTGATTGGAAAGTGATCACTGTTGTCAAGGTCAGGGCGACTTTCCATTAATAGTCCAAAAGTAGCGAAGGCGAGCAACTTGTCAAATCTATACATGTGTATGTACCCGTTCCCTCGGTGTAAATATGTCGGTGATTGAGTGTTATATAGACACCGATCGTGTCTAGAAATGACATCTTATACTGTGTGGCCTCTGTCGTTTATGTGATTTGATCCCCTTATAATGTTATGGGCGTTAAAATCCCTGATTAAACAAAGGACGCAGGCAGTTGTTGAATAATATCGTCTAATCGTTTCGTACTAGATTGGTGTTTGGTGGTATGTAAATAGAGAAAAAAGTAATGACTCGATGTAGCGTGACGCTTACAGCAATGGCTTGTAAATAAGTGTTTAAAGGGATGACGCTGTGAGGGGCTCTATTGTTCACAACATAAACTAATCTTAAGGCACCTTCAACGGTTTGATAGTACGTGATAAGCAGGGAATACTTTTCAAATGGAATGTTTCCTGGACAAGTTTTCTGGCATCTGGGTAGGGAATGTTGGATGTAAACTTTACCCTCTGAATTTCCTTTTCCTGTTTCCAAGTATCACAATCCTTGGAATTGGTGTGATGTTCATTGCCGCAGTTGACACAATGCGGAGTTACTCTACAATCAGCTTCCTGATGAGTGGTCTCCGCATTGGCCACGTACTTTGACTTTTGAACATCGGTCCTCGTCTTGGCATATTTTTGTGAAACTTATAGCATCGAAGGGGGATCGGAATGTAGATCTCGACCTTCACGTTCAAAATCCCAACTTTGACCACGTTGGGTATTGTTGGTTTGCTAAAGGTGAGTACAAATGTGTTTGTGTCCTGCAGCTTGTTATTACGCTAAATATGTATTCTACGTACTGCCGTGACACCCTCATTTTTCATCCGTTCGATGGTATCTGTTTCGTCGACTCCAGCCATGTCACGACAGCACATCACGCATTTGGATGTATTGAATGAAGTATCAGCGAATCAGGTCACTGGAATATCAAAGAATGTTATTTCTTGATATTGTCAGTTTGACCTCGTCGCTCACATTCAACAAGAAGGCAACCTGATTTCAATATTTGTACACGTTTTGGTTTTCCGAGAAACCCCATTAAAGTTTTCTCAATTATATAAGAAGATAGTGATTTAGGTGGTTTGGCGGCATTTGTTGACTTATAACCATGATGCGTGGGAATGACTCCACACTAAATGGTTGGTCATCAGACTGGGACAGTGGTTTGATACGTTTAGTTTGATATTTGTTTGGAAGTTTACGTCATTGTTTATTAACATTTCAGCATGTTCCCCGCCCACCATGGGGACACTTCTTAAGTGCCAGGGATACACATATGCTATACTCAGTAGATAACATTACCAATGATTAACCCGTGACATCACCTTCTAGGGTCGGTTAAGTTACCTCCCGATAGTCCTGTTAAACCACCACCTTCTATGAAGTCTTCTAAAACTTGGCAAAGGGAAAGCTAAAAGATAGAATGTAGGGGCAACGGTGGAATCAAGAAAGATACAAGAGAGATAGAGAAGGTGAGCAACTAAATAAAACACATCTAGGGCTCGGCTTGACCATCCGATTTGTCGAGACCGGGCCCATCTCGACCACCCATCTAGTAGAAGTAGAGGCCAAAGTAGTGTGTTGCAACTACCAGGATCCCTTCCTCCCCCGACACGGGCCGCAACCCACGGTAAATAGGTCGTCTCTACTTAGTCGCCTCTTATGACACGTGGTGATGTGCTCCGGGACAATTCGACAACTACGAACCAGCATGGGGGGAGAGTATCTCTCTAGAGAGCGTCATAAATGTGACTTCGTCTCTCTTGTTCGGCATGTCACGCTGAACGGCAATCTTCGTTGGCATCAACGAAATATTCATTTAGTTCTGAATAATCTTTCCTATTTCTAAACGAGTGATAGCAAAATAAAAATCATGCTTTCTCACAGACATTACCTTACTGTTGTGCTCCATTCAATATTGTATTTGACACGAGTGATGGGTAGGCAAGCAACCTTTACCGTTTTCACTGTTCCCTGTCCTGGACAAGGTCCACGCGAAGTACTTAGGCTCACAATGTCCATGGTGTTCTCAAATACAGATTAATTATACAACTCGAAGAAGTGATTTTCATGTTTGTTCGTGGGGGTCGTTTCGAGTTTTTGATGTCGTTCACGGTATTATTTGGCAATGTATTCAGTTGTCGGCAAAATAGATTAAGCGATTTGACTCCTCATGTATGACATGGTTGTGTATCCAGGCCAATACGCAACGCGAGCAATTGGATTTTAAATTATTCGCAATGATATGTTATAGTATCTCGTTCTCGTTGTATATGGCATAATTTGTCCGATACATTCATATATCTAGAAATTTTAGTCTCTAATGTATACTATGGTTGCCTAAGTCTGTATTTTATTTTGTCTGTTATTATCTCGATGTTTGGGTAAACACGTCATAATAAAGTAGATAGGTATCGTTTTATCAGCCATGCATTACAATATTATGTGCAGACGATGACTCGTAATGATATAGCAGGCTCGTCTAAATAAACGAACTCATCTTCCAGATCCCAACCGAGTATGTGAGGTCTCAGCGCAGATACAATTACCCATAATCGTCCGTTACAAAATTATATACCAATAATATCACCGACGTGTTGCATCCAAAGTATAAAAGTGATATGACACTACTTATAACTATGCTGAATTCACAGCATTCTTTCATGCTTTTATTATATTGTTGGTATATGTATCATATATGGCCAGCTCCCTTGCTTCGGATCATAGCTGTGGTTACAGTCAGCATATTAGGCTGAATGAAGTTATATAATTGTAGCGATCGTTACCGTCTCATGGTTATCATTTAATTGCCTTTGATGTCTTCGGTGGAAGTTTTGCTGTGTACGATGAATGTCTCCATATTTTTGAGCAGTGACCCGATTAACGTCAGCATTAAAAACTTGTCTGCATAAAAGCATTCATTACGTTTTCAGGGATGTTTTCTAATTGCCGTCAATTTTCCGTTGTTCGTCTTCAAAAGCTATTCTTATCTCGATTAATTTATCATGATGAATCGGACACATTTCGGAAACATTATGTAGCATCGTTTCGGCCTCTTCAACGAATCCATATGATGCACGCAAGTTAACTATCAATTTAGCCGTTTTGTTGACACTACAAATACATCATTCGTTTGGTAATTAAATTGGGCATTAACCGCTGACGTGAATTCTTTAATAAGACTATACCTGTTAAACTGTGTTTTGTACTGATATTATGTAATAGTCATGTTTAATTATCTAATAGTTAATTACTCTTTCCAGCGTCTATCGATTGTGAACTCAAAACATCACAGCGTCTCACATTAAGCCATAGTAGCATTTTTACAGTAGCGTCCCTCGTGAGCGTGATCGCCAGTCTTACACCCATGACGCTGACTGATGCAGGCTGAAATCAGACTACATGACACAGTTTCTACTTCAGGTCCATCTTTTACTGTTCGTTTTCGATTTATCTGGTATACAATATTTTGTTTCTGTAAATGCCTCTCATATCCGTCAATTTAATGAGCGATAATCCTTGTATATGTAAGGAGCCCCTTTGGGGTAAATTGGCCATATTCAGACATGCATGACCTTTAGTAACAATGCCATTAGGAAGACTATTCAAGCAATGACTGCCAAAATGATAATATTGACAATAAATAGTTAAATGTTCCAGAAGCCGAATGTTTTTCAAGAGTTTGTTTTGACAAAATGAGGTAATATCAAAAGTATAAGACTGCACACACTACATGTACAGAATATGTGAAATATATATTTCCGATCTGTAAGGACGGAGTTACTCAGATAAAGCAACAATAGGTTTACACTTAGGAGGAAATAATTGTTATATGCATCTTTATGTCCACAGACAACGTGCATCTTCAATGGATATACATATGTTGTACCATTTCTCAAGCCATCCTCATTTTAGTCGCAAATAGTCTGGATGATTTAATTAGAACATTAAAGGCCGTAAGAGACTGGAGGAACGAGACACTTATAGTTATTATTATATTATTTTTTTTTTGGTCTGACTTATCTTTGCTACATGGTCTAATCGATTGCAGTAACTATTCTTTACGACATTGTTGTAGAGAGTTCACAAGCTATTGTTCAATGGTTGTTAATGTGAATTATTGGCAATACAACCGCTAACATAAAGAAAAGACCATGCTAATGTTTGTACATCTGTTGTTTTTCTTCATAGCATCGAATAGTGTCTCTGAAGGAAGGATAGTTAGAACCTTGATTGGAAGAAATGTGTCATTTTCATTTATGCTCACAACCAGGGATATATCACACTTTTATCATGGCACATCACGTTTCTTGACGGTTTGGCCCAATGGAAATTATCAACTTGTATCAGACAAGCTCAACAAAATGCAAGTTTCTGTAAATGTGTCTGCAGCTGAGACAATTATAGTGAATATAAATTTGTTAAACATCTCGACGAATGATGGTGGAATGTACACGGTGAGGAAACAGTTTAGCTCAAGGGAATTTAATGACAGTGTTGACATACGAATATTTGGTATGTAATTTTACTAGCACAGTATCCGCGTATTAATTTATTGTTGTACTCATTTCATATAAAGACTCCTGTCACAACACTGAACGAAGAATATTAGCTGCATATACATATATTATTATCCATTTCTCAATCATTTTGTTTTATCCAGCCTTACTAGTCCTTGACCCTAAAATATTTTTCTAAGACTTGCATCCAGTTTCCACAATTTGAGAAGTTTTGCGACCTTACAAAAAGATTTGGGCAACGCTCTGCAACCCTTCAGAACATCCTAGCGACCCATAAATGTATGGGTCGCTGCCTGGAGGTTGGGAACAACTGATATACGATTAAAGGCAATTTAAGCATGTCAAATGACAATTCCTTGGTGGGTGGTGGTGGGGGGGGGGGACAAGAACGAAGCAGCAAACCAAAATATGGCGTTTTAATCATGCTAGGAAAAGGAGCAGCATAAATGCAACTGTGAATAGAGCAGCAGAGAGGGTGAATCCTACAACGTTTTGAGACAAAATTTGATTGAAATCCTAAAACGAGCCGTCTTATAATCTTATTTCAACCAAAAGATGGCGAATCCTACAACGTTTTCAGACAAAAAAATTGATTGAATCCTTAAAACGATCCGTAGGATTTCGTTGAAATCTCCCTACGAAATCATTTTAACTAAAAAAATGAAAACGATTTTTTAATTAATTTTGGTCGCAACTTGTTGTCATCCACCCTCTCTGCTGCTTAGTGATTTCATCACTGGTTAACAAAAAATAAGAAATGATTTTAACCAGTCTTTATGATGAAAGTCCTTAGGACGAAAATCCTTTGAAATTGCAAAGCAATTTAGGATTTCACAAACAAACTAATCGCTAACACCTCTTCTTGTAGATCAATTAGATTATTGGATTGATCTGTGAGTTTGAAATTAATTCTCGTTAACGAATCATTATGACACCGCATATAGACTGGATTAACCGGAGACTCAATTATTAAAAATCCTGGAGGAGCTGTTGGTGCAAATGAATAAAGAATATATCCTTGCTGAGCTTGATTTGATCGTTCGAGATTAATTTGATAGCTTCCTTCAATAACATCACACACTAAATTGAGCGCAATCACTGAGGATATATTCACGTTGAACGGAGCGATATGCCTGCCGCCACCATCTGGGTCATTATTGTGTTTGAGGATTTTTATTTCCGGTGATGATGTTTTTTTCCACGTATCATGAATTATTTTGAAACCAACATCGATGGTGTCACTAAGTAGTTTTTTTAGTTCTGGTACGTTATATCCCGGTAGTTTGAATGTGGGGATATCCTTCACGGGGATTTTATAGTCTGATGCAAATGTTGTTCTCGATAAGGGATTATCGTCATCTAATATATCCTGAATGATTTTTAAATTAAATACTTCCATATCGTCGATAATTTTATTGCATGTTTCTACGACGCTGATAAATTCATCTCGGGTGAGAGAGCCGGATTTGAGAGATATTAACAACAGCGATAAATCATTATTCATTGCTGTGAAGTTTTCGACGATTTTAGGTTTGTCAATAAAATGATATCCCTCTATTCTTTCCCCTGGCTTCTCGTTTCCAGTTGATAGGTATCCGAGACCAAAGAAATCTATAGTAATTCTGTGATCTTCATAACTCTTTATTGGATTATTAGGTGCTATCACGTCGGTGATATAATCAGATTTTTGTGGTTCTGGTAAATCAACGGTTTTCCCCCCTGGTGGTAATTCAGGCCATCCTAGTACGGTTCTAATAGAACTCTGATATATATCTACGACATATCCTTCTGAGTTTATTTCAATGGCAGATGATAGCGTCGGCTCATGAACTGTTATAGCGATTTTCGATTCTGTTCCAGTAATCGATTTTATTCTACGCGCTAATTCATTATTGATTTGTTCGATTTGGTATGACCCTGTTGGTATCGAAACAACTTTCCAGTCTGGGGTTCCGTCGTCTTTATTCTTATTTGCAAACACTAAAGAATTATTGGGTTGTTGACCACCAAATGATTTTGATCTGATATTAGGCCAACTGTGATACACTCGTAGTTTTGCTAGCGCTATCTCCTTCACTGGAACCGGAGAGGGGAAATTCACACTGAATTCTGGATTCGTTGATGTTATTGATATCATGCTTGTTTGTACTGGGTTCGTGTTCTCCACTATTCGTTGAAGTAATTCCTGCGGTGTCGTCATTATATTCATGTTGTATTTCTAATTTTGGTATCGAGGAATCATAAATACTGACCATCACCGAGAACTCACAATCTGGTAATGTTGATATTATTGAGATCATTTTGTTTTTTGGGTTTGTTTTTTCTGATTCCATCTGTGTTGTCATTGTTATTATACTCATGTTGTTGCTCTAATTTCGATATCGCGGAATCAAAAATACTGACCATCGCTGAGAATTCACTATCTGATATAATTGTATTATCGAGTGACGATGATATCATCAATGATAACTGCGAATATGCGGTTGATGCAATATGAAATTGAAGTAAGTAATTCTGCAGTTTACTCTGGCTGCATGATGATATCTTTTTTGCTATCCCGGTTGATATACCCCCGATTGTAGCCACCGCAGAAATGCAAATTGGAACTACGACCGGGGCAATCATTATAACCGATCCAAGTATTATTCCGGCGCCAGTGAGAACGCTTGACACCGAGTACATAATAATATCAATTGCGGTGATTCTTCGTCGGTATTTTTTTATTTTTATTTGATACTCCTCAGTGAGGGTTTTGAGTCTATTCTGAAATTCTCTGACCTGATCATAGCGACATTGCGTCGATGACAAAGTCATTGTTGTTATTTTAAAAAAGCTAGCGTTTTCAATTGTGAAATCCTTTCAATTTAGTTATTTACTTAAATCCGCTACGAATTCCACATACCAGGTTACTGAAACCCCAATCAAATTTTTATCAGTATCTGTTATAGTGAACTTTTCAGTTGTATCCTTGTCGATGATCGTTGAAATCGTATTATTAACCCCGGATGAACTCGACGATGATATATTAAATTGAGTTAATGGTGTTACTAGTGTTAATCGATAAATACCCTTAACGGTTGCAGTGATATTTAATTTGTTGTTTGTAGGTGTCCACTCAAATGATCCGTGTTGGATTGTGTATACCACGTTGTTGGTTTTCTCATGAGGAATTTTTGTTTTTTCAATGATTGTTATCATCCTCGAAAAATCACCTTTGACGGCTTCGATGAAGTTTTTCGTCTCATCGATGGATTTTTTAATATCAGGGAGTTTTATTTCTATTTTATCCAACTGGGTTCCAATAAATTTATCAATGATATTTCTACGAAATGATATAAACTGTTTTCCGTTTTCTTCAATTTTAGATTCAAGTGTTTTTATTACAACCACAGAATTGTTTAACTCATCGTTGATAGTTTTTAATCGATCTGTAATCGTCGAAATGAGTACACCCGGTTTGAGTTTACCCTGATCGGAAAATAACGCAACGGTGTTCTCGATTGCGTTTTGTTGTTTAACCAAAATATCATCCAGAGAAATATTACTGGTTTTCAATTTACCCTGTTTGTCTTGAAATACAACTATTTCATTAGGATCAACATTTGTTAAGTTCAACGTCTCAGCTATTTCATCTTTGATTAGTTTTTTTACATCCTTGACAGAATCAGGTGGTGCAGTGCCATCGGGTTTGGGTTTCAAAGATCTCCCCCAAATATCAATCATGTTATTGTAAAACTCTTTCTCTCTTTAAAATCGTTTTTGACGACTTCGTCGTTGCCAGCGATTACTAGTGTATTCATTCACGACAACATGTGGTGGTTTTCCGCTTGGGTTACTCAAGGAGTTAGAAATAGCATCAAGGACATTTAATACTTCGCTGCCACATATTGGTGGGTCATTCATTTGTTGTGTTGGTAGCGTAGAATACCAAGTCTTCATTGGAAGGGTTTTTATATAACGCAAAAACTCTTTTGGTGGGGCTAATCCATATGAATCGAAATAGACAATCCCACGTGGATCAATAGCGTATGCAACCCAGTGAGTTCCAGGTCCGGTGCTGTTATCGAGATTAATAATACCGGTTTCAACGCTGTTTGGTTGATGTGGTAATTGATCTTTCATAAAGACACCTCTGAAATTTTTAATCGCGAGTTTTTTAGCAGCATCCATTAAATCAAAATTGGACATAGGAATCTTCGATTCCCGAATTAATAAATCGTTCCTGGTAGTCTTAGACCCTTTCCGCTGTACCACGAATACGGGGTTCCTGGTAGTCTTAGACCCTTTCCCTTTTTTTTATACCCCTTCCCCGTTGCTTTCTGTAGTGCCATCCCTGCTGCAGTACCAACAGCCCCTAACGCCGCCGCCTTAGCCACCGCTGGGGCTGCTGCTGCAATCAATGCTGGTATCGCAGCTAACAACGGAAATATACCGCCTGTTTTAATCATATTTTTGATAGCAGCCGCAGAGAGAGTAATCTGAACACCTTTTTTGGCTGCAAGTGCATCATTGAAATGTTTCACCTGACGAGTTGTCAGCGATAGTTTATTTGCACCACCAGTCATTTGGTTGGGTTTCAACGTGATTGTGGTTCCACATCGCTTAGCCGATTCTGATTGCAATTTTTTTAATTGACCGGGAGTTAACGCAACACTAATAACACTATATGACATTATACATAATTGATTGATTCTAAATCGTTTACAATTTCAATTACATGTTTTCTACTGGGGCATCTACCACTCTCATTCTTCCACCAACACCTTCAAGTAGCATTGATTTATCACTGAGAATGACAGCAACCGCTCTATAATTAGCAATACCACCAGGACGGGTTACACGGGCTCTAAAGTGTATATCAACGACAGATTGTCTCATCAAATCGAGATGTTCCAGTGAGAAGTAATAGATCGGATAGAGGCTTTTAAAATCCAATTGTGATATTTGCAAACCAGTATCCACATTTTGATCACGTGCCATAAACGACAATAGATTATGATAGACACGTGCAATATGGTTGTGAGTGTAATCGAGTTGTATATCCTCAGATGGTTCCTGTTGGCCGTTTATTCTCAGTGAGACCTCTCTAACACCTAACTGATCAAATATCATATGGCTTCGTTCTTGATTACCAACTCGCTCAGTATTCTGTAACGCCACAAATATATGACGTGGAGCTGAAACACCTTGTTTTGATGCCAGGTGCCATGTGAATATATCATCAACATTATCCTGTTTGATATCAGTGGTCACTGATAACCAACTCAACAACGACTTTCCTCCTTGTTCCATAAATGATAATAATTTTTCTTCTGCTGTGATTGATGGAGTTAATACTGGCATCCATAATGCTAGTTTTGATAAAATGACTTTACCCTCGGGAGCACCAACATCACGCCAGATTGCATCATTATCAGTACCCTTTCGTACAAGCGCTACTGTGTGTTTAGCTCCATAAATAACTTTTCGGACGTTTCTACAGAATCCAAATATATGATGCAGTGGAATTGCACATGAAAACTGTCGATGCTGTCCTTGCAACGTTGCTACACGTGTTGCAAACCCTAGGTTGTAGTTAATGATATTATTTATGACATCAAAAGTACCAGCTGGTCTTGTATATCCGGCTGGTGCTGGATCAACTGCGGTAGCTTGTGTTGCCTTGACTCTAGAATACTGGTTGTGTTCAGGGTGATCAGTGATATCCTTAGAAAACATCATAGATGGACCCGCTGATCTTGAATAATCATCAGAATATCTCGCTAACCCAATTATTGTTGTTGCAACATCAACTTCACGGTCAATGGATTCAATTTCTTTTCCATCAATGAGATATCTAGCGCTTTCAAATAACGCCATTATGCCGTTATTAACAAAACCAACTCGTGTAGTTGGGTTTATGTCATATGGGGTATCAGCTGCAACATTTGTTACAAGTTTTCCTTCGATTTCGATAAATGCCTCACACGGTAGGAAGTATTTACTGGTATCATGAACTTGAAGTTCAATTCGCGATCGGAGATCTGGTTGTACTGCGTGATAAGAATAAAATTGAAAATCGCGTACAGAATCATCCTTACTCACTGGGGCATCCATATCAAATGCTGGATCAGGTGACTGTTTGAACATTTTATTCTATTTATCAGAGTCTAAATCGCGATTTCCCATTTCATCGTCGTGTTTTTTTAAAGCCACTTCCTGCTATCATGTTTGCTATCATGTTATTTTGGTCCTCTTGATTTATCAAGGGAGTCACCATCGACGCTAATTTTTCATCTACTGCGTTATTTATAATTCTACTAACACTTGCAGGCATTTCTGCTGTAGACGGTAACGGTACCGGTTTCTTTTTTCGTCTCACTAATGATGTTATTTTATTCTTCGCAGTTGAAAACGCTTTTCCAGCAAGATCTCCAACAGCACCAATACCCTTATCACGAATAACATCAATTGCTTTCATTCCTAATTGTTTAGCCAACGGCATCACTTTTGGAGCCATTCTCGCAAATAACCCTAAAATGGTATTACCTAAACCATCTCCGTAGTATGCTCTATAAACCGGAAACCGTGAATTAACTACGTAGACGGGGGTTGGTTTATCATGATTGTAGTGTATGATCATTATTTTAAATCAGAAACAATTTTTCAATTGTTATTTATCTAATCGATTTAGTTACTATGATACCCACTTTCCACTAACTCGCCAATGAAATCTCGATATGTGCTGATATCCATGATACCACCCTGAAATAATCGTCTACAGATATCAGCTGCTTCATTAATTATTTCCGGTGAGTTATTTCCAGCTCGGAAACCTCCTACAAGAACTTCTAATCGTGATATATCACTGAGAACACTACCAGGACATGAAACACTGGAATCTCTTAATCCACTTCCGCTATAACCCATTGCTACATCCGTGGGTTGTAAAAAACCAAGAGGATCATAATCATCATCATCATCACGTGGTATTTGTTGTTTTTTAGGTGAAAAGGATATTTTCTTTGCAGGTTGCTGTCGCCGCCTTTGCAATTTTGGCGGTTTTTGTTGTTGTTTAAACTCTTCATATTGATTATACGCGTGATCCACCTTATTGATATAATCGAGGTATGATGCACTATCTGTCTTTTTTTGACTTTTTCCAGTTTTGATTTTATAGAATATATCAGCCCAGTGAGTTATATTCTTAACATATTTATGATGTTCTGGTTTCAACATTTTTTTTCTGTTTTCATAAGTCTTAACAACAAACTCAGGAATTTCTGTTGAATCAATCTTATCAATTGTTGCTAACACTTCCTCGTTAAATCTCATGCGTAAATCATCTACTGTTCTTTTTGATTCTATTTTTTGTACGGCCTGTTCTGTTTGTTCAGTTTTCGCTGCTATTTTTTCGAGTTCACCGATAACAGATTTCTTCGTCTCGGGATCATCCCCCCGTATAGCACGCTCTATCTCCTTCGTTGCTGTGGTTACTGGTTTAAACAACTCTTCAGATCCCGCAGCAAAATCAGTCTGAAAACTCTGTCGTTGTTGTAGTTTATTCCGTACAGAGTCACGAATTGGTACAAATCTCTTAATTGCATCTAATCGTTCACGAGCCAATCGGGTTGTTAATGCTTCATTGACCATTATTTGAAATCAGAAACAATTTTTCAATTGTGAAACAATTTTTCAATCCCGACCTAACACCATCGGATGGTCATGGAAGTATTATTTCATCCTATCAATGATGGCGAAAGTGTGGAAATTGTATATAAAAATAATTAATATCACACTTTCGCCATTCTATTTTTGATCAATCCGAACCAGCCATCAATTTTTTATTCACTGTTTCTGACATTATCAATCAAAAAATGCTAAAAAAAATTAAAATCTCTATGAGGGACGGTCACAATCAAATATGATAATGGTCGGTCACAATCAAATAACGATAAATGGTCGGTGAATCAAAATTGTTCATTTTTCTTGAATTAACGCTCGTAGGTTTCTAACTTTAGAATTAACCTCCTTTTTCAATTCGTATTCGTACCCCAATTCTTTTCGTATTCGTTCTACGATGGTATATAACGGAGCGAACACACTTACGTCACTGGAGAATGCGAGAGAGTCCTTAATAGAATTCTGAATTCTTTTGATGAGTGCATATTTCTTTGGCAGCATGTATTTATTGTTGTTAACTCCGTATTCTATATCCTGAAAATCAGACATGATTTGATCAGGATTTAACCCATCTGATAGTTCAATATCCCAACCTTTCAATTTTGAAATCTCGGATATGATGCTATTCATGTTTTCAGAATTCATTATTCTATAGCAATGACATATTTCTAAATGAAAAATATGACGTATTAGACGTAACTAAATCGAATTTTTTGTCCCGTCCCTTTTGAAATAGCCGATCGACAAACCCCCTCTGCAACTCTTCGTACTGAGGGTCTACAAATATCGAAGTGCCTACTGGCTTCATTCATTGATTGAAATACTTTTTCTTCGTTAGTTATCGTATTCAAAGATTTCACAGGTCTCGCTTTTTTCGAGTATTTCCCAGTCCCCCCTCGTTTGGAATTCTCACTTTGTGTGATAGCCTGCAGATTTGATAAAGAATTATTCTTTGGATTAGAATCGATATGATCAATAACAAAATCATCCTCGATCAATCCATAAAAGCATTCATACACGAAACGATGATTGAGATATCTCTTCTTTCCCCAAACAGTAAACATCAAGTATCCTTGATTATTCACAGAACCAACTGATTTCTTCAGTCTGCGATTTCTTACAACACCATCACTGGATGCTTCATAATTTGTGATCACAGGGTGTGGTCTGAATTCTTGGTTCATTCGTATATATTATACTATTGTTTGTCTAATTCATTGTTTGGTTTAATGATAAATCTTTCGATGTAGTCTTGAGGAGTTCTTATGATTTTATCCTTGATACTGACTTTGTCAGCGTCAAGAATACTGACTTTGTCAGCGTCAAGAATACTTACTTTGTCAGCGTCAGGGTCATAATTTCTGATTGATTGTCTATTTTTTATTCTTTTATCATAATAACGCTTCAACTCCCTGTATCGCTTACCACCGCAATTTAGACACAACTGCGATTTCCCCCTGACCCCAACCCCACATAGAATACAAGGTAACGGACCAAGGCTTCCACGTCGAAAGCTTTGCATATGATACCCACAGAACTCATTTCTGCATGATTTGTTACACGGGATTACTGATCCAATCATAAGCCACTTGCAGTGATTCATTATATAAAAATCTTTCATTTAAATGCTTGTTTTAATTATAGCATGAAGGAATTAAGGAAAACGCCTTCGAAAAATGCTGAATTCAATGTTGATAAAGAGTTTAAGAGATTATTAAAAATCAATCCTAGATTTAATCTCGATAGACCCAAAAAACGTATCAAACGTCCAAGAGACGGAAACATGAAAGAGTTTAAGAGATTATTAAAAATCAATCCTAGATTTAATCTCGATAGACCCAAAAAACGTATCAAACGTCCAAGAGACGGAAACATGAAAGAGTTTAAGAGATTATTGAAAATCAGTCCTAGATTTAATCTCGATAGACCCAAAAAACGTATCAAACGTCCAAGAGACGGAAACATGAAAGAGTTTAAGAGATTATTAAAAATCAATCCTAGATTTAATCTCGATAGACCAAAAAAACGTAACAAATTTAATCTCGATAAACCCAAAATCCTTCGGATTTCAAAAGCGTCCAAGAAATTACCCTGGAAGGATGCTCAATTCAATCTCGATATAGTCTCTGATACACCAAAGAATAAAATTCTTGATAAAGCCATGATTAGTAAAATCAGAGACTGTTTTAATGAATTTAAGCGTGATGGAGCATCCTATTGTTGGTCAACATTTCGAATTGATGGTGTTGTTGACGCTACCATGACTGATGAAAAAGCAGCAATGATAATTTCACGTGTTGGGGAAAAACGGTATTTTTTCCGAATCAAATTCATTATCGAAGTCGATGGCAAATGGATTATTAGGGATAAATTTGAACCAATCCTCAAGAATAAAAAAGCTGTCATTGTGAGTAGAGATTCCAAACCAGGGATTCTAACCGGCATTGACAAACCATACTACGAAAGATCTTATCCCGTAACAGCAATGGTTTATGGGCTATATCCGTTAAATGATAAACCCGATATCGCAAAACTAGCTCCTATGAAATATTCGTCAGGGCTTAATTGTGTAGCAACACGGGTAATGGAGCACTTCACAAATGCATCCCGAGGAAATAAACTAACTGATCTAAGACGAAAAAAAATAACCGAGTGGGAACTGACAGTGAAACAGAACGGTGCAAAGATTTCTGATATAGCTAAGTTAGAAACATCATTAAGATTTCCAATAACAGTTATGACGATAACCGGAGAGGTTTTATACGAACCGAAATATAACAAAAATGGAGCACCAATACAGATTATTGATCATAACAAACACGCGTGGACACCTGCGGTAACAGTATTTCCACGAGAACGAAACGTGAAATATATCCCTAAGGAGTTCGTCGGGGATGTTTTCTATGAAGAGAGATTATTTGATGCTATTAATGCGTTGTGTAAGGATGATCCTGTGTCAGTGTGGTTACTTAGAAGTGATGAAGGATTTGATCAATTTGTAAAACCAAATGGTGAATTATATCGCGTTGAAGAATTAGATAACAGAATGAGAAAAATCGCTAATGATTTTTCACCGGAGAGTTTCCATGAAAAACTACTCACGGATAGTTTTACTATTCCATCAGTGGTAGCTCACTTCGCAAGAGAAAAAAACTCATGGCGTCCAACACGAAGTGATTTTCTTGAGGATGTTAAATCGAGTTGCGTCGAATTTGGTCATGGAGGATTGTGGAATACGAATTACTCACGTGATGGTATGATTTCAATTGATATAGCCGCGTGTTATCCCGGAAGTTTTCTCGGGTATGGGGAATGCGCTGAGTACTTCAAACGATTTGGACACCCCACACATGAAATGACTCGTGTTGCGATTAATGGACCATTGCCTGATTTTGATTTAACCGGATTCGCTCGTGTGATATCATTCGAATTAGCTACAGGGTTACATCCGTGTAGTTATGTTTGGCTCGGTAGACACCTATCTGAAAAGGCCTGGATGCCAATAGTGTTACTACGATATATGATTGATTGTGGTATGCTAATATCGTTGATTGTTTCCGAGGCTATTATATGCTATCGAGCTCAGAAAGAAGTTTGGCTACCACAACCCGATCTAGATCGTATAATCAACGAACTACGAAAACAATTCCCTGATTTCAATGAAGAAGAAATCATAAATTGGTCTAAGAAGTTATTTGAAATTAAAAAAGAACAAGCAAAAGATCTCGGACGAAGAATAATCGGTAAATTCACTCAAGGTGGACGGTACGACAACGCAAAATATTCTTCGCGGTTGATCATAGATGTCGCTGAATACGATTTTCTTGTAGCGGATTTAATGAAACAGGGAAAACTTGTATCCCGTAAGGATGCTTTTCTATCCAATGGTGAGAAATTAGGTACGGTTGTTACCTACTGTGATGGACATAATTCCCAGTACACACATTTGAGAAGTTCAATGCTAGCCTATGCTTCTATTAATCTATTTTCGATGATAAATAGATTTCCTAATACCGCGGTTAGAGTGGCCACTGATTCGATGTATATACACAATAAGTACAAATCAGCTGTAGCTAAATTCACAGATCCCGAAGAAAATTGGGGGCGTTGGCGATTTAAAAAGGAGATGCTACATGAGTATTGTGAATCCGCAGACGTTGCCATGGATGATAAATATCTTTGTTGCAACCGAATTGAAAATCAATCAGAATTTTCTAATGCACCACCGGTATCTGATCCAATATGTCGATACAAGACAGTTTATTTAAACGGTTGTGGTGGGTCAGGAAAGACAACTCGTGCAATTGAATTATTTCGTCGGTCAACCATGATTGTGCTAACACCGACTCACAGACTCGCCAGAGAGATGATACAGCGGGGGGTAAATGCCTGTACTTACCATAGTTTCTTTCGATGGAAGGGTGACAAATGGACTCCTGATCGAATGGGTGATAAATTCATTCCTGAAATCATAATTTGGGATGAAATATGCACAGTGTCATTAGATGTATTACAAATATTTCTCGAGTGGTTGTTAAACAAAAACACAAAAGTCGTCATGTGCGGTGATCACGGCCAACCACCACCATTTGTCGGTGCATCTCCACATGAATGGCTAAGGGGTTTTGTAGACTACTATGAAGAAATCACCACTGATTATAGATCACTTGATGAACGATTACGAGAGTTCAAAGCGCTAATTAGATTACAACCGGATAGAATCCAATGCGAAATAGCGCGTGAAGTGATTTCAGAAACTCAAATAAACGATTTCTGGGAAACATGGAGACCAAATGATTTGATAATTGCAAGTAGAAAAATAGTCAGGGACACACTTCAGATGAAGTTATTTGAATTGCATAAAGAAAAATTTGCAACGCTTCCAGTACCCCTTTGTTATAGGCCATCGGATACACGAAAACAGAATATTGAAGTTGATATTCCAGGACAGAGTGAAAAACAAATTCTGGTATTAAATGATATTGTGCTGGTTGATATCAATGTCGTTGAAGATGCATTGCGTGCTAATAAATCCCCGTGGACTCTAGGATACGCAGCGACGATACACTCTTCACAGGGATTGACTATATCGGATACAATTGTTTGGATGGTGGATAATCACATCGAATGGTCGAATTTAGTCTATCTCGCAGTATCCAGAGTACGAAGAATAAATCAACTTCGAAGAATTGTCCTCGATGATAATGACACCACAATAAGTGATATTGATGTTAGCATCATTAATAAAAAACTCTCCGGTTACAAACAACAGGACAAAAAAAAACAACGAGAATTTGATATTGATGCTGAATTAATAATCACTTTGAAGAAACAACAGAATAATCACTGCGCGAGTTGCAATTGTATACTGCGTTGGCAGTATTCGGATAAGGATCCTCGCCAATTCACCGTAGACAGAAAAAATAACAGTCTCGGTCATGTCAGAAATAATGTGATGTTGACTTGTCTTGAGTGCAATAGACGCAACGGTGCTAGTTAAGACCATGCGGTGGCAATTGAGTATCCTCGGGAATTACCTGTAATTGTTGTCGAGTAAAAACCCGCTGAGGGGCAGTTGAATCCAGTTTATAGACTGGAGGTCTACCCGTAGATCGTGTTATAGTAGATATCTTGTGTGTAGTGACACTCCAAATAGGATCAGTAGCCCTTTTTCTACCCCCTTCAAGCTCTCCTGGTTCGTATAAGTACCTCACAATGACATTACTATGAAGAATTGGTTCTTTGAAATCTTTTTGTGGTTGTACGGGTATTGACTTCTTTTTAATCGCGTTGATAGGTTTCATGTTGATTGTTCTAGTAATCTCGTTATTCAGTGCAGTAATCACAGATGGTAATCTTTTAACCCATTCACGCGATCGCTTTTCTTGAATGAATTCTTTTGCATATTGATATCCAAATAACCGTTCAGCAAGAGTCCGATTAAATCGTTCTACAATGGCCTGATCGCGATGTAGCGCAGTATGCCCTCGTCGTATGGTGACATTATGATGTTTCATTGTAGATAATACTACACCCTGAAATTCCTTGCCAGGATCAACCTGCAATAGATTTGGCCAGTGCAGAGGACCTCGTCGATAAATCCTCTCAAATGCAGAAGCGACTTCAGTGGCTGATTTTGTTTTTAACGGTTCTGCTTCTTTGTATCGACTTGCAATATCAACTACGGTTAAAGCGTATTTGTAACCACGATCATGAGGCAGAAATAATATATCAGCCTGATGAACTTCATTAGGAGCGGTCACATCAAAATGCGAGAATTGAATTTGTTTAGGCGGTGGTAGATAAATTTGCCATAGTGCCTGTTTGGATAACCAATTAGCCGCAGTGGTTTTTTTCACTTTTGCAGCGCTAGCGAGTTTATGGACTGCTGATTTGCCCCTCCAGTATCCTCTTGGGGAATAATAAATTGATTCCATATTATTAATTACCGGCACCTAACATCAATTTGCTTTTCATAGCCGATTTTATCAAAAATGAAGCCAATTTTTCTTTGAAGGATTTATCAGGAATAGCATTTAACGCATGAATTAATTTCACATCTGCTAGATGCCTGTGTTGCAGATTGCTGCTTTTATAAGCAACATCATGAAGGTGACAGGCCTTATCAATGGCGTTTATTGGTTCTTCACCGGGGTTGGGTTGATTTTGATTATTGAGTCTGATATCAAGTCTGGTTCCCGGTCCACAGTAGCTATATCCTGGGAGGTGCTTTTCTCCGGGGTACTTTGCCCATGGGGTTCCAGGGAGCTTTGCCAATTTGGCTGCGATATCACCTCCTCGTTTTTTTTTAAATCAGATTTCATTGACACAAATCTAAATTTCTTTGTACCACATTGCATGCATTTACCAGAAAGCGCTGATCGGTTATTTTTAGTTGTAACCGTCGTCACATCTTCTGTGCCAGTACGCGTTTTGCACTTCACACAATATAGATCCATAATTTATGTATAGAGATATGGATATAATTGATTTTTCAGCGACTAAAAGAAGAGAACCAATTAAGCATCATGCAGCGCTACCAAACTCTATCCGGATGATTATAATCGGGCCATCTGGATCCGGTAAAACGCAATTGTTGCTCAATTTAATAATGAGATGGATGAAGTGGGATAAGTTGTATTTAATTGCTCCTAGCGTAGATGATCAACGATGTTATGAAGTGCTAAAAGATTTTAACGAGAATGCATCAGAAATTAGCGGTGAGAACGCCATTGATTTTATAACCGATATCGATGAAGCACCGAGTATTGATGATATTGATGGAGATATTAACAATTTAGTCGTATACGACGATATAATGTTGGATAAACAAAAAAATCCTGCTAGGATCTTTTCCCGGGGGCGTCACAAAAACACTGACGTGATATATGTCACTCAACGCTACACTCAGGTTCCAAAAGTCATCAGAGATAACTGCAATATTCTTTCTGTATTCAACGGCGTTGATACACATACGCTACGAAATATATGGCAGACATGGTGTTCTGATATGGACTTCAATCAATTTCGAGATTTCTTTAGTCATGCTCAGTCGACTCCGCACGGATTCGCAACAATAAATCTACATGATCCTCGGACACGATATCGTATCGGACTGGATCAAATATTCGGTTAAAATCATTTCTTATTTTTTGTTAACCAGTGATGAAATCACTAAGCAGCAGAGAGGGTGGATGACAACAAGTTGCGACCAAAATTAATTAAAAAATCGTTTTCATTTTTTTAGTTAAAATGATTTCGTAGGGAGATTTCAACGAAATCCTACGGATCGTTTTAAGGATTCAATCAATTTTTTTGTCTGAAAACGTTGTAGGATTCGCCATCTTTTGGTTGAAATAAGATTATAAGACGGCTCGTTTTAGGATTTCAATCAAATTTTGTCTCAAAACGTTGTAGGATTCACCCTCTCTGCTGCTAATAGTGAAATAACAAACGTTATTGCAAATAAAAGCACGAAGTCAGCTCATTGTGAGAAACAGCATATCTATCACATCCAGTATTAAAGACATTAAACATTTTAACACAAGTGGAAGTAAATAGGGTTAATGGAGGTTAATGTAAGCGATTTATAAATTGTTGTCTTTTTTTCATATCATCGCATGACGGTGATATGTGTGTTTAATAAGTTTTATAGCAAACATGGACGGTTATACCTTTCAATAAATGTAAGTGCTCACACATGGATATGAGATACAAAGATGTTCAAGGTCTGATAAAGACGTATGAAATGTAACATTTGTCTACGCTCCCCGAATTTGGGAAGGCGGAATTACTGCAACGCAGTGGAATTTTATCCGGTGGAGTCACATTTGTTGTAGCTCACTTTACCTTAATCCCGCTTGTATTTATGACCATGCCACGGTGTAAAGATAGTGCTGTATACTTTCCAAACTGCATATATAAACAAGTGACACTGATATGTATATAAGACTTAATTGGTATCTGTTTTATTATGAAAGAAACATTCAAATACGCCTGTCTCTTGTTAAAGAATGTAATAAAGACGCAAGGGTTGTCACCTCCTCATGGTCCATGAACAGAACATTAATATCCCGACATTTGTACGGATTGTATATATTCTTATGAATATTAAATGTATATTGTATGTTGACGTCTGTCAATGCTTATGTTATGTGTATTTAAACTGCATAGTATGATTCACCTATTTTCAAAATTGAGGGTGGCGTACCAAGAGTCTGTTTTAAATAGACGAGATATTACATTGCAACAAGAAAACCAGGTGGTATTTCGGATTTACAACCCAAACAAATACAATTGATGGTCATACATTTACAATGCTTAATGAACAAATGATTACTCTAAAAAAATATTATGATTGATGTGCGCGTGATTGCGATCCAAATGATGGATCAATTAAGATAAAACGCACGGATACAAAGAATGAAAATACAACAGACATTACATGGTACATAGAAAAAGGTTTAATAATTAAGTGATTTCACCACAATAAAAAAATGCGATTTACTTCAACAGTAAACAAATGTAAATTACTCGTATAGTAAGTAACAATGAAAAATGTAATCACTCAAATAGTGAAACTATGTTAACAAAAATGAACAAATATACAAATAATCTGTATAGTCCCAAAACACACTGGGTTTACGAACTCCCAAAATTAGCCCCGGGCTAAAATATTACATGTATGGAGTTATGCACTGTCACCAGTAAGTACACTCGGCTACCAGCCACACTGGCCAATCAAGTCGTCAGTATTCCAGGTAGTCAATCAAGAAATCAACGGCCACCAACCACCAATGTCGGACAGCTATGTCCGATCACCTGTTACTCGACCAACAACAGTATTCAGCTCTACGGCTGCTATGGTTCTGTTTCACGGCTGATAATGTCGACTTTGTAGTTGCTCTTCAGCCGATACCACGTAGACTTCGATCACTCTGGTCACTCTAGTCACATTCTGGTTATTCGTCACTCTGGTTCAATCTGGTGACTCTCTTCTTTGGTCAGCACTACAGCTGCTCCATTCAGCTGAAAATATATCTAACGCCGTATACAATGCATGACACGGGCAAGTATGATGGAAAATAATACGGTAAGGTATACATATTAATTATCGGCACAATACCTACAAGAAAATACACAAGTTGAGTGAACTAAACCGTACTAGATACGAGTAATACAGTACTAGACACCTTTTAAAATGCAACTTTGTATTACCAATATAAATCTCTTGCTAAGTCACAAACAACAATATAAAACATTTGCTCAACACAACGTAGCCCGACTCAGCATAGAAACTATGCAAATACAAATGTGATAGTACAATATTATAACTTATACACAAAATACAGCTAAAGATGTGCAAATCCTTAAAGTATGATCATTAGCACTGCATATACTTGGAACTGATCTTTTTTCAAATGTAGCTGAAGATAATTTGGGAATATTACCATAGTGAACATGAAATTCCTTGGAAAATCGAAAGGAATAACAACACTATAAATGAAAACAGAAGAAACAAATTAAAATTCAACTTAATATTAAAAGTAGCATTTGATGTCTGTCAATTATGAAACTTCATTCACATTTTGGTTATGAAAAACGCTTACAATAGGAATCTGATAATAAAATCCTTATGTTAACCTGTCTTAATTAAATAAATCATTTACAAATAAAAATAAACAATTTTGATTGTGTACTTTTTACATGGTAATAATTCCAATTTTTATGAATTAAACGAATTTCCTGTAATATGATTGGATGTAAACGGTCACGTGATGTTGATCAGGAATTGTTTACACTTCGATAAATTCTGGGACTACTTTCGGTTTTTGAAATATAAATAAACATTGCAGACACGTTATTGTGAAACGATTTTGTCATCTGTAAAATATATAATTCTGCAAATAAATATAACTTTTACACTTTTTATACTTTTTCCAATATTCTTTGATTCAAATGCATAGTTTACTATACAATTTAGCATTCGTCTGCTACAACGTAACTGTGACAGTAGTCACATTTCATTTCTCACTAGATCACCGAGTGGGTCTTGTTAAATATTAACGCTGCTGAGAATGACATAAAATGTTACTCTTGTATAGAATTTATTTCATTGTTACCTTTATATAGTAAGGGATTGCATCATCTTGTTCATATTTCCATAAAAATTGGAATTATTCACTGAAAAAATCCATAATGATTTCAGGTTTGATTGAAATTTAATGTAGCACACTTGTTGAGTCGGTATCAGTTGTTATTATGTAAGGTCATGGTCATCTGACGTAACAGATGGGACTGACTAAAATTGAACAAGAATGTTGTCAGTAAACAAAATGTGTTAAAAACCACGCTAACCATTGCCTATGATGTAAAAGATGAAGTTTATGAATAAACGTAACTGTGGCTGTAGTCAATTTCTTCGTGTGATTCTGTACAGGTTATGTATTACGGGGCGGTGTGAAACGCCGAATGAATGGTAACTACGCGCTACGTAAATTCGAATGCATTATTAATGGAATAAGTTAATTTGACGATAGAAATGATGAAATTGGAATTATAAGGATTAAATGATCATGGTTGGGTATTTATTGATGTGTAAATTTTACCTAATCACTCACAAAGTTAACATAAAGTCCTTCGGACTTTATTTACTTTGTGAGTGATTAGGTAAAATTTACACATCAATAAATACCCAACCATGATCATTTAATCCTATACTAACGAACGCTTTGTGTGATAGTTTACATTTGCATAAGACGATTGGATACTTTCTCATTATCTTTATGTATATATATATATATATATATATATATATATATATATATATATATATATATATATTAAACTGACGATAATAGTCGTATGAGAAAGTATCCAATCGTCTTTTGCAAATGGATCTGATGATTAAAAAACGTATTTTGATTAATTTATTGAAAACAATAAAAACAAATAAAATAATTTCCAATGCTTGTTTTATTTCCATCGCGTTACATTTTCTCATTGCGTATTAGATTCATATCGATCTACAATCCACTTTTCACGTTCCCCCTGTGTTGGACCGTGTATCAAAGTTCTTTTGCGGACGTTGCGTTCTTTAATTTAACTAATACTAGAGAGAGATAAATATGCTATACAAAGGGTTTATATTTACAGCAACAAAATGTCTAGGTTCAATGACGTCAATGTACTGGACACTAAGAGAAAAGTTCATCAGTGTTGAAAGTGGCTGACCTGTTAATGGGTAACAGTGTTGAAAGTGGCTGACCTCAGTGAGGCTGTTAATGAGTAACAGTGTTGAAAGTGGCTGACCTCAATGAGGCTGTTAATGAGTAACAGTGTTGCAAGTGAATGACCTGAATACGTGCTACTGTAGGTACCTAGATGAAATGAACTTGATAGGGACAACATAAGTTTTATAGTGACAAAGACCAATACAGACAAACAGAAAGACACACACGTCATGGTTAAGTTTAGGATGTAAACAAAGAAAATGAAATTTAAAAAAATAGACTATCAATTACACCCCACAAATACCATCCAACACGTCAACTATATAATTTAACCCACCCCACCCCATAAACACACTATCTCGAAAAGGGATACAATCTCATGATATATATAAAGTTGCTTCCACTTATCGAAAGTTGTCTGTATGCCTTAACAACTTCGGTCACTGTTTCAATTAGAAATATACGATACAATATATTATATGAGCATATGATCTTAATGAAAAGACATGCAGACATTACACATACACATGTATAATTTATTTATCCAGTATTGTTTTTAGAGTAGCAGCTAGATTTATCTAACGGGTGTACAGTTGTTGAATTTTAACTCGGTAATTCTCAGTGATTTATACAATGGGCATATGCAGTTAGCGCATTCAAACACGTGGCCTCTTGTGGCAAACACTGCGTATGATTAAAACACATATTTTTACAGATGTTTTCAAACACGTGATCTGGGCAATATCTAATTTTTAGGTAGAATTGAGATTTTGGAAATTCAATGTAGCCTTCCGTTACGCGATATACTGAATGGTTTTGATTGAATATGTTATGTAGCTGAGTTACCTACATAATTTTAGACAAGCTATACGGAATAGATATGAATATGAACATATTTCCAGCAACCGAAATATATTGTATTTGGTTATTTCATCGGTTTCTAGAATATTGATTTAATTGACTAAAGTGTATTATTGTCTTTTCGAGTTTTTTCCATGTTTCCTGTTCTAAACTGGTCTGCTTACCTATCTTTACCTTTCAGAGATGATATGGTCGATACCAAAACCATTATATATCACACCGATAACACATTAATAGATAACACTGTGTGAAGTCCAATTGAAGATAAAACATGTCTACATTATATAGATGACTAATTCTACTGTTGCAAAACAAATTAAATAACAGTATTTAGTCGAGCCGGGATAAAAACATATTTTTGAAGAACAAAATTGCACAAGACAAATTTCAACACGAGATAAAATCGTTATAAATCTGAGCGGGGTTAAGGAATCTCGGTGTGTTAACAATGTCGTCTCAGTAGATAACAATTCAAATCCAGATATCTTCACCGGAAGTTATATTTGTCTCATGGATAAATGTTTGAGCACGAGATGTAACAATTATCGACACAATCATTAGCTACTGCGACTGCACATGTCCCCAGTTTACTTATACAATGTTATCAATGCGAGCCTAATCATCAATAAACATATTATCACTAATTATTAGATTTACCAATGTCGCCGTTACAGTTGAGGAGTTTTGTTATGTCATTCTTACAATGGATTTTCTTGAAAGAGTTGTCAAAGAATACATCATGGATGTCATTTGGGGTTCAAGGCGAATAAAACGAGAGCAAATACGTAACACGAGCAGCAGAGAGGGTGAGTCGGACAAACTCTAATTGAGTTAGATTTCGAACAAACACTATTAGGTGTATGTTTGTCAAATTAAGGATTTCTCAAAATCGAAAAAAAGTCAAAAAACAGAACCAAGGCTTATTCCGTAACCGAAACATCGACGCATATTTGTTGTTGAAGTTTTCTTAGTTGTTATGGTTTTAACCGAATAGATGATCAAGTCCGGTACGATATCTTGATCTAGGGTCATGCAAATATATTGTTACAAATCCATGTGGATTTGATTGAGCGTGACTAAAGAAATTTCTAAAATGAATTATGTCCATATCTCCACTGCACCAGGTCTGGTGAATATTTCGTAATGTATGTGTATCAACTTCATTAAACACAGCCAGAATATTACAGTTATCCCTGGTCACGTTTGGTATTTGTGTATATCTCTAAGTTACAAAAGTCACATCAGTATTTTTATGTCTACCTCTGGAAAATATCCTGTCAGGGTTTGCTTGTTTATCTAACATCACTTCATCATATGCGACTAAATTATTAATACTTCCATCAATAGAATCAACTTTCGGTGCTTCTTCAATATCAGTGATAATTCAATGACCTCTTCGTCGGATATCAATTTTGCTCTCTCGTTAAAATCCTTGAATAAATCGTAATATTGCTGATCATCTACAGATGGCGCTAGCAAATACAATTTGTACCATTTAAACACCTCATTATTAGATTAAATAACAACTGCATCTTGCCACGTCCATATGGTCCAATTATAATCATGCGAATATAATTTGGTAGCGCTGCATGATGCTTAACAGGTTCAATTACATTCATGTTATTAAAACAAATTATGGATCCCTATAGAAGGGTAATATCTCGTGATAGATACTAAATATATGCAATGTATTGTAATTGATATTCAAGAACAGCAGCCGTATAAACGGAAAAAAACGTTTGAAAGTAGGGCCACTGAATTTACAGGTATTTCATTTGTGAATGAAATTTAAGAAGGCAAATAAGATGATACGTTTATAGCAGTTATCGTATTTACAAGAAATATGTCTTTTAATTGTAGAATATGCAACTCAAGCTTTACATATTGGTGATATTACAGAAAAAAATGTGTATATTCCATCAGACAATGCCATTATATATATATATATATATATATATATATATATATATATATATATATATATATATATATATATATATATATATATATATATATATATATATATATATATATATAACGCTCGATCCTATATTTACGGTGAGGGTAAGGCGGGGTATCAAATCTCATTCAATCACTTAAGTACTTTGAAAGCTTTGCACTTTGGGCAACTGATTGAAGGACCTTTTCGAGATTGATATCAAAAATGTTTTCTTTCCTGCGACTGTAGTAAATAAGAAACTATAGGGAAAGAAAACATTCAATATCTGTGTGGATAAAGACATGAAGGTAGTCTGATTTTGGTGTATTTATCTGTCTGATCCAGAAGATAACTACGCTTTTTCCCATAATTATGAAAGACATAATTTTTAATTATTTGCAGACGAATCGATGCTTCCGAGGATAGATGTAGTAAGACAGATCACGTTGAATTCTTCGCTATTGCTGCTGTGTAAACTCTGTAACACGTCGGGTATGCTCACGAAAAATATTCTATGGAAACTCAATTCATCGCTGATAGAAACGGAAGACAGATTTTCTGTCAGTAACGACATTCTTTCGATAAGCAATTTGACAGCTGGTGACCAATACAATATATACACATGCATGGAGCAGGGGAGTGAAATAGAGAGTGATCCGTATAAAATACAATCATGTAAGTAAATGTAAAATGCTATTGCCAATTCACTCTTGAGCTGTCATATAGGCAAGATGTAAGGTCTATTTATATTCCTGCAGAGATATTCTTGTTGTCTTTCTGGGAACTGATATGTTAAATTGTAGTTGATACTGTGTGCCTTTGCATCCAAATAAAAAATATACAGAAATGATGCAAAGGTTTTAGAGGGGAGAACATAATGATCACTACATATATATAGCCAATTTCAAGTCGATGCCGTATGCACTTTAAATAATGCAAAATGAAAGCTAATAATTTCACAGTGCGCGTACCGTTTATTTTTCTGAAATTGTTATAAACTTACCTTTTATTATGGGGTATACATGTGAGAGGATTTTGTGGATGCTGCAAGTCTTGACAAAAAAACTTAACGAATATCTGCTTTGTTATTATGCAAAGGCATGACCTCTTCACTAGAGTTGAATATTCACAAAAATGTCATTCTTAAAACAAAACGACAATGCCTGATACAAACTGATGAGATGCATTCCATGTACTCCAGCAGTGATAAAGGTTCTGACGCTGATATCCGTATTTGTACGAGCAGGTTAGATAATTGTTGACAAAAGCTGATTTTGGTGTATTTAAGAGATTTATATCCCAAACTCACAAAGGCCGGGAAACTGAAAGCGATATTTATGTAGTGGATGTCCCGTTGTTATATATCTGAGGCAAAACTGATTTATCAAATGCATATTTCTCCAACTATTTGCAGCTGGCCCTACTGTCATTCAATTCACACCGAACATAACAGCTGTGTTTGAACATGAAAGCATGAACGTTTCCTGCAATTCAAAATGTAGCCCGCTTTGTACATGGCAATGGACAAAAATTGATGCTACATCTGGTCTGGAAAGGGTTGTTTCTGGCAAGAATTTATTACAAATTCACAATTTCACCAAACAAGACGCTGGGAAGTACACATGCAAAGTTCAAAATATCCTCAGGGGCACAACATTTGTAAGCCATTTATCATTGGATGTAATATGTAAGTATACATTTACTAATACTACTATTAATAATATGCAATGGAGAAGTAAAAAATATAAATGTATAAAGTCTTGTACAATGCGCATTATATTTAACTGTGATATAAACTTCGGTAGTAAAAGAATAATAACCATTAAATCTAGCGCATATTAAAAACCCTAATTCGTAAAATATAACATTGTTTCCGTTAAAGAATATAAATATATTTTCATTTCGAATACATGTATTCATATACAACACGTTGCTATTCTATTCCACGAATCAATTGCAACAACGAGAGAGAATACCTAATACTTTTCTTCTATGAATTCTTTCTTATACTGGGTTTAATTTTGAATGAAACGGAATAGCCTGCAGTTGAAACACTTCATTCCTTGTATTTTCTATCACCGTTTTTATATTGCTATAAACCTTACATTTGTTTAATGATCTAGTAAAAAAGACATGCATATTCAGCTGTGGTCATAATGCTATACTGAACAGAATAGATTCATTGACAATGTTATTTTGTATTGTAATAATGTAAATGCCCCTGAATTATAAGATACTATAATGTAAGTGCAATTGTTTGTGCACATTTGTTCCGTACTTTCATCAATAAAGCTGAAACGAAAGAATTGAACACTTTAACAACACATTTTGCTCCCAGGTGTTTTGTATATTCCTTGTTAACTTGCCCGGTGTTAAGGAATACTTAATAAGTTTGATGATCTACAAATAGATGAAACTTCACGTGCTATGCGACAAATGTAACGGACACGATTTCAAACACTATTGTTATTAACGTCGAATCGTTTCTGAGCTTTATCCTTGTTCAAGCTGATGACGCAAAGTAGATTTTCCAAGCATTATTGGCAGCAGAAAGGGCGAGACCACCTCGAATTATAAGGTCCCATTTCTTAAACTAAGGTTTCTAACAAAAACGAAACAATTAATCTAATAACACCAAACCGAAACTTCTAATTCACCGAGAGTCTCTAATACAGGTTAGTTAATTTTCTGACTGCTTTTGTCTACGTAGGTTCGGGATTTGTTTTATTATGCGAACGAATTGTACACGACATGACACGTATTCGTTGTAGCGCCATATCTGTTTCTGTGAAAAAGATCATTAATATATATCAATAATATGATATCAGAATTTTACACAACTAAATTGGTTCGAGAGCGACTATAAGCATAAAGGAAATTTCTACCGGTCCGTGATTCAGTCATGTAAAACCTAAAAGAACGTCAGGAATCTCAGGTGGATGAGCTCTCAACACTTAATGAAAACCTTATTCTTAAACAACTTAACACCTTCTTCCTCGACTTCAAAAAAATAGCTAAATAAAACTGAAGAAACACCAAGCCTTTTACAAGATATTCCTGGTCCAATGCCTCAACCAAAAATATCTGTTGAAAAGAAAGAAATACCGATGAAGAAATAGTCGAAGAATTACGTAATATTTGTACTAAAGAAATCGATAAAACTGATCCAAATAAATTCAAGCCCTCGATGTTACAACTTATGAATCCTGTAAAAGATTAATAAAACCAGAGTACAAAAAAAATAATACGAATATACAGAACTAGGCTGATGTGTTTTATAAAATTAAAGCTAACAAAAGTCGAAGCGACACAAAGAATGCATCGTATATAGGATACATCAATGCGGTAGAACGGGTGTATAGTCGATATGAAAAAGAAAAGCGGCAAAATGAGAAGAACAAAAACGAAATAACAAAAACAGCAGAAAACACATAAGACAATTGTTTCATCCGTTCAAACAATAAATATTAAACATAGACCGGGGACCTATGAAAAACTGAAATATATGAATGGTGACTAATTAGTCAAATATACAGATCATTCGAATAATTCGTCTCATTTGTTACCAGAACATCACAGCTTGTAAGAGACTAATTAGTGTAAGATGATCTTTATAATTTGTCATAATATATGGGTAGTATTAGTAAAGATGACCCTGAGTTTTTAAAGGTTTCTACAAAAGGAGGAAAAGAAGAATATTTTTTATCCAGATGAATATCTTGGCGCTACTGGAAGCGAGTTTGGTTCAGGTAATAAAAGAATTGGTTTTATTTCATGTCATAAATATATTTGCGATGACGTACGACTAGAAGTTCTGATTGGAAGTAAACGAGCTGGAATCAATTCCCCAGGAATAATTCATGAAGCAAATTACATTAGTCAAAGATTATTGTGCATGTAGTATAATTGACATTAGCGTTTACAAATCTCATATTGATGCAAACGTTGATGTTTATCACAATGACAAGATAAATAATAAATAAAATGATCATATACAAGTCTCAAAGTAGACCCTAATTGTTAGGGTCATAAATTCGCAAATTAGCAACATATAGATATGGACTATGTGATGTTGTTCAGGTTTTTTTTAGAAGGATTGCCACAAATGCAATTCCGATCGCAAAACAATTACCAATGAGATCTGTTGGAGTTGTTCATGAAAAAGGTCCTATGGTTATTTGATAATGTTGCTGGTACAGTGCGTTCGGCAACAAAGGAGAGATTAGAATGGTTAATTTTTAAAACACCACCGTCAGTAAAATTACCAAGTGATGACTGCAAATGTTAGTAAAGAAATAAATCAAGCCGCAAATAAGAAATTAGCAGAGATGCTAATGAAGCAGAAAAACAAAATAATTGCTAGTCTGATAGCATTCATTCATCCACCAGCAGAAAATATGTATTATTTCCAAATTTGATCATTCGCAGATATTAAAAAAGATCATATCATCCTGGAAATGTTACTTTGAATCCGGGTCCGAAAAACAACTATAAACCGCGTAATTGAAAACTCAGGACCACAATAACACTTTAAAAAAAAAGCCAAATCACACTTTATCACTTGGCGCCGAGATTACCGAGTTATACAGGTTGTCAGTGATCGGTGTTACAATATTCACAATATCCACCACACTATCACGCCCTTATCCACTAACGAATTCTTCTGGATCTATGTTAGTACTGCTAGATCAAAACGAAGAAGTAACATTTCATGCGGATAAGAGATTGTGCTTAATTTACAACTGCTGTATTGAATTAATTGCTAAAATACAACCCAATTAAATAATGAACTCTCCAATCCACTTGCAACTGCACAGATACAAACAGGTGCGTGAATTGCAATTCAAACTAAAACATAGCCTTGATGAGAATACAGTGGATGTAAAACAAGACTTGTAATCGTAAATTGAAATAATGGTGTATTTGGCGTCAGTTGTTGTCGCTGGAACTTATTTATTACCATTAACAAGAACGATGACAACCGCGGTTATAGCAATTTATGTTTCAGCTGCAACAGCAATCCTGGTGTTTTTAATATCATTGCAAACAACATATCTAAGTGAGGCCAGAATACACGAATACATATGAAAATTATACATTGCGACGTTACCATATTCCATGTTATCCTCGCTAATATCATCGGGTCCTAACGACGGAATACTATCATATAGCGTGTTCATACAAATGATTCAGATTTACAGCGAGGATACGATTACTTCCAATTTATAAATAATAATAATAAAATTAATAATAATAATAATAATAATAATAATAATAATAATAATAATAATGTCGTCGCAAGAACTACTGGAACGGACAGTCGTTAATACAACTCAGCCAAAACCAACAATGATATCAACAAGTTCCACTAACGCTGAATTTAGCACAAACGTTTCAATTGTAAATCCAGTAAGGAAATTGCGCTTGCTCAATTACGAGTGAAGCATAGTTGGCCAGATATTATATACAAATCATTCGGCGGATTAAAGGCGAATAATTTTCATGTGTTTGCAAATGAAATAAAGATAAAGGAACTCCCGATTGGATCGATGTTTCGTTACCGACAGGAATTTATCAAATCGAACAAATAAATGATGGATTTCAGAGCAGAATATACTCTTATCACGGGAAAAGAATACTTAATCGCTGTTACAATCCACGAACCAACTTTCAATTTCAAACTTACTGACCAATCCGGTAACTAGATTGACGTATGGCAGAGAAAATCTACATTTGAATCTCTACACGAAATCTTAATAAACACAAAAGAGAATGCGTGGTAGCAAATATATTTAATACAGATTGACGGATACTAACTACTGTTTTCACTTTCTACTTTTCGAAAGAGTCACTACTTTCCTTTTCACTAAGCATAGTCAATTATAGTTGTCTTACGCGTGCATAAACGGTCTTTTTTTGGTTACGTATTCGCGAGATAATTCTGAACTAATTGTTTCAATCGCGTGAAAGAGATACATATTTACTTATATCTTCGTCTTTCATGGAGGTTAACGAAACAAACAGTAATTGTTTAATATGTTGTATTAAATTATATTCTGATGGTAGTTTATATCTATCTCCACATTTAAGCTTTTGCAAGTATTCGAAATTTTTTTTTAAAAAAATGTCTTTCAGGATTTAGTTCATCAGCTATTTTGATACCGTTGTTTTTTATCTTATCATTTTTAATTGCAGAACTAATTATGATTAATTTTTCATAATTCATTATATAATACATATATATTTAAATAAACAAAGTAAGTTGCAAACCACATATTGGAAGGCTCAGAGGGGACGAACATATATATATATATATATATATATATATATATATATATATATATATATATATATATATATATATATATATATATATTGTGTGTGTGTGTGTGTGTGTGTGTGTGTGTGTGTGTGTGTGTGTGTGTGAATTCATACACACTTGAATAATGTCCCTTAAAAAATTTTTTTTAAAAAATTAAAAATTAAAAATAATTTTAAAATTTTAACCTCTACAGATCTACATAAATATTTCCCCTGCAAGATAACGCTAATAGCTTTGCTCGCATACATAGCGAATTTATCTCCCTTCATCTAACATACTCAAATCTTATATATCCTTTATATTCTTTTTTTTTGTTTAAGAGGATTTTTTATATATTTTCTTCGACGCACTGAACCGAACACGGTTTAATATCAAGCTAATTGCCCGCCGATTGCTTAGAATTAAGTATACTTTCTTCACCAATCGCTATATTTGCAGAACTAATCAACTTCCTTTTAAATTGTTTTATATATTCCTGTTTTCCGACGTCTGTAGTTTTCACTCTTTGTTACAGCTAGTAAATTATAAAGTTCAACAGGCTTACATAAATAAATCTATCTAATACTGGTTGTGTTTAAAAATTATGTCGCTGTACAGGTATATACGTTTGTGATTGTATTGGTAGGTTTCATATAAGTTGTTCGAGTACTTTCATTATTTAATGCAGCTATCACACGTGGAAATCGTGCAACACACTGACTGGATCTTATATGTGTCTGAATTATTTATGTTGCATACTGATATCCAAATAACCGCTAAGCAAGAGTTCGATTAAATCGTTCAGCGATTGCCTGATCACGGTGTATTGCAGTCTGTTCTTGTCGGATATTAACAGTATATTTTTTCATCAGTGATGATACTGGACCCTTAGATTCTTTGCCATGATCAACCTGTGGCAGTCGTGGTTATTCTAGATCAAGCGCACAAAGTACTTCTGTTACTGTTTCAGTTAATAACGTCTCTGCATCTTTATACATACCAGGTACGTCAACGACAGTTAGCGCACATTTGTATGTTACTCGACGTCTACCAAATGTAATATTATCGTCTGATGAAAATAATATATCCGCCTGATGAACTTCATTTGGAACACTGACATCACAATGCGCGTATTAAATTCGCTTAGGCGGTGATAGATCAATTTGCGATATTGCCTGTCTTGATAACCAATCTGCAGCAGCAGCACGTGTAAAATTTGCCGCATTAGCGAGTTTCTAATCAATGCACTGTATTTCCATGATCATTTTGGGTTATAATAACTTAATTCCATATTATTAATTACCAGCTCTTAATAATAGTGTGCCTTTCATCGCGGATCTTACTAACAAATTAGTTAATGATTGTCTACAAATTTCTTTTTTTTAATTGACTTTAGTGCATGAATCAACTTCAGATCTGCGATATGTCGTTGTTGTAAATATTTTACTCGATAAGCTACTTCATGAATCTGACACGCTTTATCAATTTCCTTTTTTGGATACCCTCCGGGTCTTGGTTGATCTTGGTCATCGAGTCGGATATCAAGTCGAGTAGCAAGCAGGACAACAATAAGTATAGCCTGGGAGATCTTTTTCACATGGGTATTTGCTCCATGGGGTTCCTGGTAACTTTGTTAATGGCTTAGCTATTACACCGCCTGTTTTCCTTGACATGTCAAGGGAGATAAAAATTTATATTGTTTTGTACATTGTAAGACTTGGCCGTAATCACACGTCTGTTAATTTATGTTGGTATAGTCGTTATTGTATCTGAAGGCGTGGATGCTTTATATTTCACACACTATGTATTCATATTATTTATTATATTTCTCCAACATGGATTTAATTGAATATTGGATGAGAGACTGATCTAATTCACATCAGCTGGACGGATGCGACCGTGCATAGGTGTCATGTCAGGTAAATTCGCGCGCATGTTAAAAACAAATTACGGCGACAAAAACAGAAACAAAATTAACTAACCCGTAAGGGAGACTCTCGGTTAGTTAGAAGCTTTGGTTTAGTGTTTGTTATTTGTGTAATTATTACGTTTTTGTAAAGCACTAGTTCAACAAATGCGACCTTGTTCAACGAGGTGGAATCGCACTCCCTGCTGCGTTATTTGATATTAACAAGGTATTGAAACAGATTAATGGACCTTGATCTTAATATACGTGTACGTCCCTTTATTCCTTCTTTTGGAGATTTAAGTATATTACGTGTAAATGAAATTTGTATGCATTATACGACTTTATAAAAGCTACATGCATAACACAATATACAAAAAATGCCACAGATTGTTAATATGATATAAACTGACTTTTCCCAACGTTTAATTTCAACTTTGATATCACAATTATACGGATCTACATTCATTCTGGAAATTCTCTGTTTTAAAGTCGATTGAAGAATATATGTGTCGCATATATGCAGCCATTCCGGTGATTACCTTGAACGTTACCTAAAGGAAAAGTGTATGGTATATCTTAAGTGTGCATTTTGTGTACTTCTTAATGAAGTTTGACAAGAATGCAAGAAGTCACATGGGTTTTCTTCTTCTCTTTTCTCCAATTTCCGAATATATTGGTTTTCTAGAAGTCATATTAGATTTGTATATTTTAATTTATTTTATGAGTTTTCTCTTTTTTATCTACTATTAAAGTCGCATTTCTAAAATTCATCCAAGGACCATGCTTGTTTATCTCCCGTAATGCCATATTTTGCTGCACAACAAAACTGGTTATGCAAAATAGGTACTGAACATCAGTATTTTTTCCAAACATATTTTTACTCGTCAGCTAATATATACAGATCGTATCGATTTCCGTATATGTTGCTCATTTCAGACACAACATATGATATGACCACAATACAGTCTCGGAAGGATAGCACAGAAGCCACTGGTATGCACACATAAATAAGTAACGGAAGAGAAGAAAATAGTAAAACGAAAGCAGCGTTCTTTGTAAAATTCAACAATTAATTTAAATTTCTGGCAACACAAAGTGAAAAATGAAATCTTACTGTATTGCGATAATATATTCATGTATGTGTACACAAATTATATCCCGGATATTTCATTGTTAAGGTAGTAATCATCGGTTATTGCGTGGCTAATAAACAAATTTAGAAACTTATTTAAAAGAAATCGTGACGGCTGCCATGAAAATGATTGGCTGTTTTAGTCCTCTCGGCTTAAACCTCTTGGATTTAATGTTTTAAGGCGGCGTATCCACAAAGATTCCTTTTCTTTCTGGTTTCGGAATTCCAGTTGGGGCTTGAGCAATTGCAGTAAGTGTAATATCACTGACAGTGTCGCCACGGGTAGTGTTCTTTGTCACCCGGTCAGATCTATGAAGGTTGATCCTTTTGTGTAGCGTTTCAGTTCCTCTGGCATTCTGAATGATAAAGATCGTACTCGTTACGAGATACATTACATTCTGTGTTTTGCAAGTTTTGTTTGGACCATGTATGTTTTGTTTTCCTCTGATCAATGTGCTCGAAAATGTCCTGGTCTCTATCCTGTATTAGCAGGTTTTGTACATTTTACCGTCACAGTGGCAACATTGACTAGTGTTGTCTAGTTTAGTGATTGGCGTTAGCTTCGCACTGACCAGGATGTCCTTGAGGTCTTTTGGTAGGCTACTACAGGTTTGTTTGGGCGGATTAACTTCAGTGCGTCACACGAACTCACGCTTGGCCATTGTTTACCGATAATTGTACCTTCTTTGGGGTTGTCTGGATTGTAGGTCAGGATAACTGTTATCCTATCAGCCCGTTCCTTCTCTCTATATTTAAGTAGGCCATTGCGGTTTGTTTGTTTTGCCGTTTGTGTGTCCTCTTCAATCAGGAATTTCGTATAGCTTTCATAGCTTTCCTTCAAGACATATCACCATATTTTAACGGACACGTAGACTAACGTGTTTAAAATGGATGGATAATCGACAGCTGTATGTTCCAAAATATCCGGTATTTATCTACAATATAATTATCGTCACGTTGTCCTTAGTAAACAAATTACATAAATTTTTTAGATATTCATATTTTTCGCTTATTTATTAAGGACAGTTTTAATACACATATACATTCACTTTGCATATTTGCAGTTTTGGGTAACGAAATCCCTACAGCCAAATCTAAGGAAGATGACGCTGAAAACTATGGTAACATACAATTATATGAATACGTAATATTACCAGAAAAGATAAAGAACATTTCTTTCATCTCCGACTTTGTGGCATCCTTTCTGGTGAAATGTTCATGTTCGTGATAGTAAAGTCATTGTAGGTAAGGCGATAGGTGAAGTTTACCCGCGGATTAGTTAGAAACTCATTAGAATACAAACTAAAGATTCCATAAACATTTTTCAACTGCAGGCCTATAGATCATTGATGAATTTCCATTAGTTAATCATCATTCAAATATAAAAGAGTGATTAAAAGTAGTAACGGTCCCCGTTCACGAAAAAAGTTTAACATGGAGCACAGTTTCATCACAATCCTTCTTTTTACATTCCACTCTCCCTTAATATACATAAGAGACTACATTCGCAAAAATATGGAGTGAGAGAGAAAACCAGTTTTTTTTATAACTCTTTCATTGGATATATATATATATATATATATATATATATATATATATATATATATATATATATATATATATATATATATATATATATATATATATATATATATATATATATATATATATATATATATATATATACTAGTTTTACGTGGTTTGTGGGATTTCATCCCCAAAGTGGGGTTACGGGCAGGCAGTGTTCTAATGTAAATTTCAAATCGAACGTTATATATATTAGTGCCTTATCTCATACAATAACTATGTATATGTTCCAATTCAATATGTATACTTATTTGTTAACCCTATTCATATTTTACTTAGCGGGCAGATATATAAATCTTGTGGGCAGTATTGACCTTTGATTACTCAATACCAAGGACTATACATAGCTTTCTTCCCACTAGAATGAAATATATCAGTGTTCTGCCCAAATTTACAGTGCAATCAAAGTTCAGACTACTGACGACGTGATATTTAGATACCTTAGATGCTCTATTATACATTCAGTCTGAAATATTTATTCCTTACATGAAGATAATTAGGTTAGGAATACGATGATTCTTTCAGCTTCTAGTAACTCCTTAGAAAGTGATACATAACACAAATGTAATTATATGTTATCCATCTACCCTGCATGAACTTATGGAGATAACATAATCTTAATTCTAATAACAACCAAATCAATATATATTTTAAAATCTAAAATATCAGCCATATTTGGAATATTGATAGGCAATTTATTTCGTGATGGATTCCATTGCAACCATTCAGCAATCAGGTAGAAAAACATTTTTACATCTCGAGAAAATGTCACGGGAAAATTTAAACAATGAATTGAAGGACATATTTATCATTACATAATCTACAAATTAATTTTGGTCTCAATGAAGTGCAAGTGAGATACATAATTTTGACATCTTCAAACAACCACATTATTTAAAGTTTTCAAATTTTCAGGTAAAGTTTCATCTGATGTATTCTAGTAAATACTTATTATTGCCATCATATCAACTATTTATCTTTTACAAAAAAAATTTAGAGGGAGGTGGAGGGGCGAGTGGCCGAGTGGTCTAAAGCGCTCTCCGTTACGGATCACTGTCATCTCACCTCTGTCTGTGTGGGTTTGAGTCTCAGATTCGGCCAATGAGCACATGTGAGAAAGCTTGCCATTAGCTTCTCGTTGGTCGGTGGTTATTTCCAGGGTTTTCTCGGGTTCTTCCTCCACAATTAATACTGGCCGCCATGTATAGCCTATCGTGTGCTTAAAATGGCGTTAAACCTAATAACAATTTTTTTTGGAGGTGGGGTGGGGGACGCACCAGATATATGGCTGAAAAGATGTCCCCTCCACCTACTTTGCCTCCCAAAATATAAAAGTGTTTTATGTGTGTTTGTATCCCCCGTAGGTGTGTGAGAATTGTGTTGGGTATTAATACCCCAGTGTTATCTAAAGGGTGGGGCCCCGAGTGCCGAGAGGTCTAAAGCGCTCTCCGTTATGGATCACTGCCATCTCACCTCACAGTCTGCGTGGGTTCGATTCTTAGTATTGAAATGTAAAGAGGGCTCATCTTGAATAAATAGCCGCATTTGCTTTATTAAAATATAATTCTCTTATCATAAGCTTATGCCTTTCCCTATTTTAATTATTTTCGCCAAAGATAAACGTTTCAAATGGGTTTATTTAAAAAGAAGAAAAAAAGAATAAAGAGGTACACGAAACTGAAAGGGTAATTTTCTATTATAGAAGGGTAGTTTGAGAATATTAGTTAGATTCTCTTTCCCATGTTTATGTATTTTCTGTCCATGTTCTTTGTGTTGTTGTTCTGGGACTCTTTCACAGAACTGTTCACTTTGCGTAGCGCCTTGTGATATAGCCCCGGGATGTCTTTATAGCACAAACAAGAAAGGGGTGTGATTGTTTATTAATGATTACTGGTCAGGAAATTTCGAGACAACGGATAGGTTTGCTTAACCCTGTATCTGTTGTTTTTTTCTCTCCATTAGGTGAGAGATAAGGTAAAAGATCCAGTCTACGCTTGACGGTTCACTTCCCTATGTAGGAGATAAACCGGATCTCCCCAACCATACCCTGTGCCCAATTAGAGATTAACGATACAATATACACGAAGAGTTCATATAGTGTTAGTATGTTTATTTAGGAAGTTTAGTTTTTCTTATCTGTATAACCTGTCCGAAAATGACATCATGATTTGTATAATATAATCTTTAATGTTCATGAGTAGGTTCTTATCAAAGTCTACATCCAAGAAGAGTATAGTGTTCCTTCAGTACTTATTACCCCTACTAATTTCCATAATCAGTCTTAACCTTCTCATTTTTCATTTTATCGCACTGTGCGATGACATGGTTTTATGTAAAGTTCGCATTTATGCATAGCGAGCATTTGGGTATAATTATTATCATGTGCTTTCTTATGGCCACTTCTGCCGTCAATCAAACATTGTGTAAATACTTAAAAATCAAACGTATTTTTAATAATTTAATTTGGGACACGTGCCCTCATGTATTCCTCCAGTTTACCCGCTCCATAGTTGTCTTGCGATGCTTCATCCCTTTTCGAATTATGTACCACCCTTTCGTTGTTCCCATAACTCTATTTTATCTCCATAACTTTATTTCATATCTATATGTTGCTAGTATGTATTTTATGGTTTTGATCTTTCTAGGTACTTCTAGTGTTTTAGTTGGCAGGATGGTCTGATATATGTCCGGTTTGTTTCTAATTATTAAACCGAACCAATATATATGTATATATATTAAGAGTCACTTCAAGGTGTTTTTGGCTTTGAATTTAAAGTCTTTATTATATTAATTAGAATATGTTGGAAGTAATGAGTTAGGCAGTTCTAGTCCTCCCATTGCTATGGTTCTATTTAAAGTTTCTTTTAATACATAATGCGTTTCAAAGTTTCAAAACTCCAAATATATTCTAGAATCTCCTTGTCAAGTTATTTAGCCTTGTATTGTCCATATCTACTGATTTTATTACATAATTAATAGGTGTTAGTGCCCAGATGTTGACATTATCTTTGATTTTTCTTCTTCTTTTAATCATGCTTTTATAGTTTTTCTATGTCATTATCCTTTCCAAAATAAATTCCTAGAGCTTTGGCCCTTTTTTCACTAGGTGTGGTGGGAGTCCAGGGTGATTCGCTCGCCAGTTTCCTATCTTTAATAGTTATGTTTTGTCATGATTAAGTTGGGAACCGGAGGCTTTTCCAAAACTTTCAAATCTTTCTCCAGATGCTTTAAAGAATCCATATCTTTTTATAAAGTTTGTACAATCATTGTCATGTTGGAGTCTTTTAATGTATTACTTAAAGTCACACATATTGCAAATAATTTAAAACTTTATTGTTATTCTTGCTGTTTCTTAAACTTATTGCTATGTCATAAAAACTCGATTAATATTAAATAAATGTGAACATGTCCAAAAGACGGCCCTCGATCCCCACCCCATTCCCTACCCCGTCTCTCTCTCGCACATTCTCCCCCATTACACCCCCCGCCCCCCCTCTCTCTCTCTCTCTCTCTCTCTCTCTCTCTGTGACTCATCTCATGTTAATGCAATATTTATACATCTCACTATATCATTGATTGAGCGTATATACTATATACTCTATATATATATATATATATATATATATATATATATATATATATATATATATATATCCACATAAAACAACAAAGTTTGTAACTTTCAATCAAAACATTCAATTCCCTAGAATAATATAAAAATATTGTAAAATAAGTGCATCTCATGTGTGGTCAACATATACTATTGTTGGCAATGACTTTATCATTGTCAAAGGTGTTATCGATGCTACAATGAACGACAATGCAACTTCTCAGGTGCACAATTTCACACGCACGGTTTTATAACAATAAATTTACATTATCCTAGATCACTTAATCAAATAGGTCTTTATAAAACCTTTGGGTAATTTAGCGTAGCAGGGAGGGAGCAATCTCGAATAAGTGTAATGTCTAGTAAACTCACGCTCATAATAATAAAAACATACGACAACAAACCGTATGAAAATAAACTAACCCGTAAGAGAGACTTTCGGGTGGTTAAAGGCTTAGGCTTGGTGTTATTGGCTTAATTGTTTCGCTTTTTTAAGAAGACTTAGGTTAGAAAATACAACCTTTTAAATTGAATGGGCTCGCCCTCCCTGCCGCTTGTTGCAAATGTTACATAAAAATATCACAATGTTTTTTTTTTTGATCTCTTAGAAATATAAGCATCTGAAGTATGGCTGTCTTGTTGCTTAATTTGTATCTTGTAGCAAAGGAAATAACGTGTACTTTTGTCATGCAATATGAAGAGATATGATTGTGGATCCATCTAACTTTGAACTAAGTTTCTAAATGTTCTGATAGTCTCAGTTTTTAGGTGTTCGTATTTGATTGAAATATATTTCGTGTCATGGATGAATAAACAGTCAGAGACAGACAGACAGACGACACACAGATATATATATATATATATATATATATATATATATATATATATATATATATATATATATATATATTGGCAATTTATATTTGTATTGTTTTGTTTTTTTTAACAAATTTCATCTTTGGGTTGAATGGGTAATTGGTTATATATATATATATATATATATATATATATATATATATATATATATATATATATATATATATATTGGTTTATTTTCAATGTGAGAATGTTAGTATAGAGTGATTGGATCAATTGTTTGTTGAGAGTGTGTCAGAATCATTGTATTTATACTTCATATATTTTTCTTAACTATATAAGTTAATACATTTTCATCTCTCACACATTGTGTTTGAGTGTTTCATTTAATCCAAAATCCACTCGTTTCTATTCTGCGACAATCATACACTATACAGCAAAACAATAATAATAACATACTCCGTTTTCAATTAGGTGATAAAAAGTTCAAGTGCATTTTGGTTTAACAAAATAAAGCAATTTCAGTATCAACAAACAACCTTCTTTTGTTTGTAAGTTTTGATTGTATTACATACATACATACATACATACATACATACATACATACATACATACATACATACATACATACATACATACATACATACATACATACATACATGCATACATACATACATACATAGAAATTTAGAAATACAACTAAATTTAACCTCAAACCTTTAACTTTGCATTATTTATAATACGATATATTTGTCCTCGGTTATTATTCAGTGAAAATAATTTTACATATAGATACAGCTAACTGATTCAATTACCAGTAACGTTAATGCTTAGTAAAGTTCTAGCTTGTGTGGTGAGATCAGCAAATCAGGCATAAGCTCAATGTATGAGCCGTCATAAATACCTGAATGTTTTCAGCAATTATTTGTAGCCAGGTCGGAACCTTTCTTATTTCAAATATTGAATATAACATAAAGCCAATAACGTAAACCTTATATCTTACCATACTTGTATGCATGTGACTTAAAAAAACATTTATTTACCTTTTACTTTCAAACTGTTGTTTCATTATCAAGATAGCATTTCTTTTGAAGCATAATGCAAACGCTCACTCGTCTTTAAATCACCATTTTGAATATATTTTTTTATGGAGCCTGCTGAAACAACCAGGTGATAAATATTCCTCTATTCATTCAATCTATCCAAAGAAAGTTATATGGATATTATGAGCTCAATGGGTTTCAGTGCACAATGCAGCGCGACCTTGACAGAGGTAATGCTTTACTGTTACATAGACTCCATGCTGCTATATAGTATAAGAAACTACGTTTATCAAAAGCATTTTTCAAAGCCATCGAAATATGTTTGCTTGCTATTCTTCCTTTAGCGGCCTAAGTTAGGCAAATGTTTATATATATTAATCCTTATAATAATGAGATAATGTATGCTACGTTCCAGCCCTAAATTTCCCTCAGTTTATGCATGTCTTTAAATATAGATTTTTGTGCAGCGAAAGCATTTAACACTCAGTTTGGAGAACATCTACTCTTCATGGTGCATAATGTTGATAGCTAAATGTCAAAATAGTATCATGTTCAATATATATATATATATATATATATATATATATATATATATATATATATATATATATATATATACTGATTATAAATTAGTGTTATCCTTTCGTTACGTATGGGTCTTTCTATTGTACAGCGTCTTATATACCGTATACTTGAACTTTTCACTTCTTCTTTTATCTGTTTTTGTATTTTATATGAACTTTTCTATTTAGCCCCAAAGACAATAATGTTGTCCTATGGCGTGCGTCTCCTGAAATTAAAGGACAAATATCCATGAGTGTGTGTAATATATGCACTCTTGAAAAGTCAAAATTAACAATATTTGTTATTTTCATGTAAAGTCATTGTTTCTCAGCTATAATTTAGTATAAATAGGAAGTGTCAATATCAGAATAGTTTATGTCTGGTGTTATGAACTGTGTATTTGTTGTTTGTGACTATAGTGAATCTAAATTCTAGTTGTCAAGTGTTGGTACAAGATAAATATGGATAATCTTAATACGCATGCAGTGGTATATTATTTCCGAATAAGAAAACGAAAAGTATCTTCAAACGTATTACCTGTAATACTTAGTATACTTAGCTGCCCAAAATAAAGAAATGTTTTGTACAAGACAAAATGGTATAAAGGTACATTGTAGTTCGAACGAAGCAATAATTGACGACATGAGGTCACTATTCTTCTAAATGTGTCTAATCATGAGGAATATATCATGCATGTGTACACTTGAAAAAATGCAGCTAAGCTGACAATGTGAAAATATGCTATCTTTGTTATGATATATTTTAATTGGTACGATAACATTCTTTATAAATAATATCCTAACACAATATACATTGCACATAAGTTTGTTTCAAATAATGCATGACAACATTATCAATAATTGAAATATGCACATTATCTAGTTCATCCCAATATAAGCCTTATCAATTGGTAAAAGTGTAAGTGTACTCTGAAATATTTCATATGGTCGTGAATAGATTTTCTCACCACGTTATAAGCAATGTTGTTGTTAGAGTACACGTTTTCATATGAACCTGTCTGATTAATAGATATGGAGAAATACTCGCGTAGAAACAGAGTATGAGAGACTAGAATAATCCAACTATATATGGTAGCATAGAATGAAACATAATATTAATTAATTGTCTTCATAAAGAATGCAATTGAGACAAAACGATTTATTGGTTGCTAAACATCTGAACAAACAGATCCCCACGTATTTGACCAACTATCGGGGTATACCAAACTCTGGTTAATCACGTGGTTGTATTTACGTTGTAGTTATTGATTATTTTAGAGCAATAGCGATCATTGTCATGATTGTCATTGGGCATGGTCACGTTTGTGGGTTTCCGGATTCAATTTACAGAAGGGTCATAGGATTTAGGTTTACTCCATATCTGACGACTAAGTGCGATTTTTTCGGAAGAATTATGTCTCTCCTTTTATAATTATCATTCAGTCTTACTGCGATCAGAAACATAAATACATATTTATTTTGCGCGATCCCAATTTTTAAACTTTGTGGAACCTAGTTAAGCATATTTGCATGTTATCGTCACTGGAGATAGGTATCCAATGAACACAATCACATGTCTCCTAAACAAGCATCTGTCCGACAAGGATACATTTAATCTTCATCTTCTATGCAATAAACCAGTACTTTCGTGCAAGCTTTATATGTATGCTTTACGCGATGTGTTTCAACATGACATACATCTAATCTCTTTACAATGTTTTACTCAATCATTTCTCCCCATGCTCACCGAAATAAAACACAAAGACAGGCATATATTCATAAATAAATGAATCTAGTTCGTACTTCAAACAATGGTTAGTGCCAGACCTCGCAAAGCATTGTTACGTCTTGGGGTTTAACCCTAAGTAGCAAGCTTAGATAAAACCCCAATTAATGTTTTCAAAGTATAAAGATATTTGAATATCCGTACAAAGCTTATAAACTGAGGATCTCAAATGGATAACTATTTATTATTGAAACATAAAGTGAAATGTTCCTGTGTGTAAAATCAAACACATGAAACTGCACACGTGAGAGGCAAAGGGCATCGACTGTGTAATAAAGTGTTCAAATGTTACTATGATAGCATTCTTGAATTTTATACAATTATGACTCCAAAATGTTACGACTTTAATCGTGAAAGTAAATTATGGGAGACCCTAAAAATGTCATATAATCTGATGAAATAAAACAAAATGCAAGTTCTCGAATTTAATTATATAATCTCAAAGTACTGGCTGTTTAAATCAACGATTATACACTAGGCTATATCCAATGGACATGTAATTAGAAACCATTAATTATCTTCTAACTGACGTTTAATAACTCTAGTATACCTACACAAAAACAAAATAAAGGGTACCTACCGTCATTACATGTCGTCCATATGCGTTTTAAGTAACAAACACGGACTCATAATATTTTCTTAAATACGTTGCATCGTAGTATTCCATTTAGTAATCAATGGCCATCACCAAACACAACAGTCCTATTCTGATCTTCGAAAATATTTAAGTCAATCAAATTGCTATGAAGCGCATGATAAATATCCACGTGATTACGGGACCCCCCATTCGTGCTCGCATGATATTCTTTAACTGTAGCGTTGTTTATTTCACCTTAAGGATCAGCCCGGTCTTGATTGAAATTCCTACAATGTACTTTTACTATACAGCTAACCATTGAATTAAAATATTTAAAATTTAACTTCATAGTCATAAACGATTTATACACAATTATTTTATAAAAGTCGATAGATGATACATAACTCGGTCACAGTGTTAATTATATGTTGTTTGCAGTAGTATTAGATAGCATTTTCACTAAGTATTTTAGTAATAAAGTATTAGCCAACTTTAAAGAAAAAATCATGATATATTTACTACTTTGTACGATTATCTAACCTTCGCCATGACCATTATATTGATTTGATAAGATTTCATTTTGAATATTTTATAAAGTTACTTGCTCTATTGCAAATGTGTTTATATGTCGCCTTTCTAGTCGTTTATAAAAAAAACAGAGAAATAATATGTGAGTATTAAATGTGTCCTTAATAAGTAGAAGAAAGAATGTCGCGTAGAAAAATAGTATAATAATGTTGTAATTTATAAGGGATATTTATCCAGAAGTAAATAATTTACTACAAATTTGGATTCAATTATTTTGCCGTATGAAATTAAATTTATACACACATTATTGAAACTTTTCTGATAACATATTATCGTTGCATAATATCATGACTACCTTACGTCCAAATTAAAATTAATATCTCTGCTAAATGTGTTATAGTCTTGTTTAACAGTATATCATCAAGGCAAAACAAACCGCGTAACAATACTAAACTTAAAAAATTACAAAGTACACTATTCAATGGCAAAGTTAGAGTCATAGCATCAATTAATCTTGAATTAGTTGGTTTTAAATTAACGATGAAAACTTTAATGTAGTTAATTCAGTTAAATCGATCATACCTTAGACTTATTCTAAAAATGCAGACGAATTTGATTATGACGCAACATACGGCATATCAATTAGAATTGTATATACATACATAACTAAGGAATACATTATCATATGTAGCATCGAATTTCTAGTATACACGCATATTATCTGATTTATTTACTTATATCATAATCATCAAAAGCAATGTAGCTAAATGTATATATTAAATGCTCAGTGATGCAAATTATGACATTTCTTTGGATTATATGATATTTGACAGAGAACTAAATTTCTCCTCTAAATTTATTACATCACATTTTCTGCATATCAAACAAAACTAACTCATACCTGTAAGTTTTGGTTTTCAAATGCAACAATGTAGTTTGTACGAATAATCGATTTATGTTATAACATATATATTTAATGGAAGAGCGTTTTATCAAATAAGTTACAAATGAAGAGATCTAGCACAATGTAAGGAGCCATAATCAGAATCTTGTATTTTTAGGTATGCATATATTAAGAATAGATATTTATTTTTATATACAAATAAAATCATTTAAATATAGATGCATAGAAAATGCTTACTTAATTGTTTTTAGATATTCTTGTTTATTTTATTTAAGATAGCTATGCGCTTAATAAGTTTATTATAAATTTCTTATTTTTCTCTGCATTATTGATGAAATATAAACTAGCTTTCTTATGCACCACAATATCTTCTCATGTCGACTAGCGTGGGCATGCTACAATAAAACATCATTATCGCATATGAGGTATCTTCTGCAAATATTTCCAGTTGAAATTAATTACTTCATTTTATTTAGCGACCAATAAAAAACATTGACTGGAGTTTAAGTATAATGTACTTTTTCTTTAAAGTTGTTTTCTTTTCAAGGCAAACAGCAGTCGTTGCCAATTAGAAACTTTCAAAGATTATTTTAGGACATCAAAGTAACAATTGTTTGGCTCAATGAATGTAGTAATACTGATACCTATAAAATACAGAAAAAACATACGGTTTTATGAAAAAAAATCCTTAAATAACCCAAGAAATAAAGACACAAGGCCTAGCAATAAAACAATCTGAATTAAACTCAGTTCAAGTCCCATAAAGATCAAACATCGAAGGTAAAGACGTGTCTGTTATGGTCAGCAAAATATTGATGTGTCATTGGTCTCTAGTTAAATACCAGAAATAGTGTTTAATATTTGAATTCAGTATTAATTTCAATAAATGTCATTATCAATCTATTTTGTCATTTACAAAAAATGTGATCACTTGAATGTAATAATTTGAAAAAAGTAAAAGTCAGTCCAACACAACATAATAAAACGTAAAGGGCACGAGGGTGAAGCATTACTTGTAAAAGGTTCACACTCGCACGATAATATAGTTATCTGCCTGACCTCATGTCACAATTAGCATTTACTAAAAACTATCATAACCTAGGGGCAAAATAACCTTCTAGGATGATCTAAAGAGCATTGTGTATTCAATATTCCCATATAATCCTCAAAACCCTGACCCTAATCAACATAATAACCCCTTATTATAAACCTGAATAAAAAGTTGGATAATACGTTCATGCATACAAAGAATAATGCAGTTATTATTAGGTGTTTATGGACAACGTCAAGTCAATAAAAAAATTTACATCATCATTCCATGTAATGAAACAAAATTACAAGAATATATATATATATATATATATATATATATATATATATATATATATATATATATATATATATATATATATATATATATATCTGATTTGATAAATCTGTTTCAATTTAATATTTTTGTCTGGTAAACATTATATTTATAACATACTATTGTAATGTAAATTTGTTCATTATAAATGATATTTTTTCCTCAAAATTGGCTGACCTGAGTTGTGTTTGCAAAGCATGTAATTTGGCCTAGATCCTGACCTTGATTCAAGGTAAGTGAAAGAACGTAAACAGGTTACATTTCGTTAAAAACAAATATTAGTTGTTGTGACGGTCAGGATGGGACTAGTGAAGAAGTAAACAGCATTTATTCTTAAAGGAAAAATGATTGCTTCTTGACACGGCATATTAGGAGTAGAAAGGACCATTTGACACTTTCCCTCACCTCTTCGTGATTTTGTAGTTTGGGTATTTTCTGGTAACTGCGTATTAGAATACGATGAACTTTTTGTTGTAGTAAGAAATGTTTGTTTAGAGCATTGACAAATAACGTTAAGTTTAAGTCATTTTCTTTTGTTGTAGCGAACTTTTTGAAACCATGTTAACAATTATTTAATTCATTTGAATTTTAAAGGATGAATTCGTATCTCTGGAAACATTTGATATGCTCATAGAGAATTCGTGGACAAAGACAGCTTATCAAAATATTATTTGAGTTTTCCAACACCATAGTGTTAAATATTGTGCTTTTGCATGGAACTGTAGATAAAAATAAAAACTTCTGCAGCATACGTCATCGTATTCCATCTTTGATTTTCAAACAGCACTAGAAATTGAATATATTAGATTATTTCATTACTGGGGCTTTTGTAATTTAATTCGTTTATTATCCTTGGATTATTTTTTAATTTTTAATTTGATTCGGTTTTTTTTGCTGGAAAATAAATTCTTTGTTAAATTTTACAAAGCAACAAACATTTATGATATATATAATGTAATCAATACATCGTAAATACAATATCATATATTTGTAAAGTGTTTGAAATTTAAACCTTATTGTGGAATAAAATGTTTTAAAATATTACGGAACTAATTCTTAAACTAGAAGGAAAACGTAGTACTAACCTTCATGCCTACCCCGATTCGTACCATTGGGGTTAGTCTTCGAATGTTCTATATATAAAAAAGAATTATGTGTTATTGTATTAATAATACTATCTACGATTATTTTCCTCATCACAATTTAAATAAAGTTTAAAACTATGTTACGGTTCTTTACCTTTAAGAAAAAGAGCATGGAGTTTAAGCTTATTTTCTGTTTTAGATGTAGAATCTAACTGTGTTCCATGCTTTGAATGGTTTCCATAAAACGTCAAGGCATTGGATATCAGTAGTAGTCTGAAATATAGTTTTAGATACGTAAGCTATCGTAAATTTTATTCGATATTTAATTACCTGTATTATAATCAAAAAGGCAAAATTCATACAAATATATGATATTGGAAAGTGATGGAATATCGTAGTTTTAATTGTGTCTCTTATATCTGTAATTTAAGTTTATGTAGATTGATGTCTGAATGTAGTGTAATATATTTAGTATTTCAATAAAGAGCCTTTTCGTCCGAACGCAAAGGAGAGTTGTAACATTACAGCATCCCTGGGCCTCTCGCATTGCCTAATTTCCCAACATTTATCCGTATCTACACCGCTATGAGTGACGCCTTTCTATTCGAGAGAGGCATCCCGTGCCTCTCGCAAGTCTCTACAAAACGTTTCATAATATACATCATTCCCGTGCCTCTCGCAAGTCACTACAAAACGTTTCATGATATATATATATATATATATATATATATATATATATATATATATATATATATATAGAGAGAGAGAGAGAGAGAGAGAGAGAGAGAGAGAGAGAGAGAGAGAGAGAGAGAGAGAGAGAGATAGACAACACATAACATGTCGTGGATCTAAGATGTGATCAGTGCAGAAATCAAACTATGTGGCTACATATATTTAAATAAATTGCTTACCTTTCAGTCGCTATCGTACAAAGGCACGCAGGCATTTCGTGCCCAAAACAGGGGATGAATAAAAGGTAGAATTCAATGACCCAAACATAGACGGTAACTTATTTTCTAAACAAGCGGAATTTAGCACTAAGCTATATGAAAACAATACTTACTCGTGCAACATTGTATGTTCGGTGTACGCCAGGCATTTATTCCAAATATAAATACCAACACAGTTACTGCACACAGCAGAATAACGATGAGAACAAGCCACGTATGTAAGTCATCTTTGCGAAAGTCAGAATCTGTTTTAGTCTTACTGCCGACAGTACCTAATAAGCAAAAGAAGCTGGTCAAGTTAGTTTGGTCAATACAAAGTATAAGTAACTGACTTACTAATTGTATTTATCGGATGCTGAGTAATCAACCAAATATTTTTTTTAAATACGGTAGCTTTCTTGATTGGCATCATTTGCATCGTGAACAACCGCCAAATGAAACATGAATCATGTCTTCTTTCCACCAGATCAACTACTTGGCTTTATGCCAATAAGTTATTCATTAGTTTATCTTTCCACTAACGGCTATAATAATTGTTGCACACTGGTAAAATTGGAACAATTTTTTAATGCCATGCTCATTTAATTTCAATGCGGTTTTACTTACATCGATCTAGCACGTTGGGTGCGTATTAATATATAATAGCCTAATTATGGGTTGCGTGCTATTTCCATAAAATGTGATGATATTCTTTCGAGGTTGTGGTGACAAATGTTACTTAAACGTTTTATTAAAAAAACATAACGCCGTTTTATGGCATGTTGTCATACATAGAAAATGTGAAAGGTATAGATTCTAATATGTATTAATTGAGTCAGTGTATGTTAAGTAGTTTCTTTTGTTTAAGTCATTTCAGTGTTTTTTTTATTCGTACTGACTTTTTTTAACGACATCGTGGCTCAAATGTTGCATTAGGTTTGTTCTTTTACTCATGATAAAGAAAATTGTGTTTGTGCCGAACAAAGCAGGAAACAAAATATTGTTGACATTGCCTCTCCTCAGTACGCTTATGGAATCTCTTATTTTACTTGTATGTTATTTGTTAAGCATGTATCGATGGGGCTGAGGAGAGGGAGGAGGGAGAGGGAGGTCAGAGTATTAATATATTTTATACAAAAGGGCAAGAATAAGTTGGCTTACTTCCTTCTATTTGGATAAAAGCACAATAATCCGATGATGGATCTGAGCTTCGTGCACAACGTAAGGCAGGACCTGTGGTGCAGGCATAGTACGTTCCAGCTTCTCTTCCGGCCTGTAACTTAAGTACGTGTGTATGCTGTAAATAAAAGGATACTCTCTGGAGTGGGAGACATCGGCGGTTATCATTCAAAATGCAGCACAAGCATATCTAGTATGTAAATTAAGAAAGACAGGTCCAAGAAATTATTAAAACCGAAATGAAAGAAAACAATAGCAAGAATAGACAATCCAATAGTTGAAATTAAAGGCATACAACCTAAGTAAAAACGAATGAAATTATATATTTCTTTTTTCAGTTCGTGATTACTTATTTAGTTTAAAAATGACAATGCAGGCTGTTCCTGAGGCCGAAATCATGCTAGTATCGGCAATTTTGTGATAAAATACCCAATTTTTCATTATTGTCTGGCAGACAAAAATTCGCTGTTTGCCACGCCTATATTCATGTAACCTCTAAGTTGACCTCTTCCAAAAATTAAGAATTTTAGCCATGCGCAAACATGTGTTTGCAAAAATAACGGCGTGTGCGCAACTAAATCAAAAATCAAAACTTAGATTCTTAAAGGAGATAGGAAAAAAGCTCTCTAGGCAAATTATGGCAGCACACGCATATGTATTGGTGACCAGCATGAACGATGGAATAAAAAGAAGCCCATTTTGAGCCAGAAAACTAATCCAGAGGTCACCATATTCTTGTGGGATACTGGTGAGTCTCAATTTTGCAATCAGCAGTCAAGTTTTGATACCGCTGTTTTATTTCTGTATTGTTAATTCTGTATCAAAACTCTTAAAATAACATATTTTATATAAACTGGCATTATTCCATTTAGCTTGAAATAAAATGTCATAGCCCTGCAACAATATTGGTGAAACCCGCATGTACACCACTGCTGCTATTTTGGAGGCCACCAAAGGAGATTTAATGATCATCTTCATTTTCGCACGCAACTATAAAACTTTTTATTTATTATTATTATTATTATTTCTTGAAGCATTATCATTCCCATCATAATAACCAAGATAGACGATAATGCTTTATTTTGATATAAAACTAAAGATTCACAAGTTCAACATTAGTATTTACGCATTTCAAAATTTTATTTTAAGGGATTCAGCCTTATCTGAAGTTGAAAAACGTAAGGAGAAGGAAAATGTTATGATGGAAAAGTCTTAAAGTTTTACCAACCCATTTGAGAAAGTATACTAACCAAAAAATTGTGATACATACATAAAATGGGATTATTTGTGTTAGGTATATTAAAGAACAATCATTATGATACATGCATGATATATGTAACTAAGCTAAAAGTAATGTATAGTATTGTATTGGTACTTCTGGATGGTATTGTGAATGAACCAGAACGTTGCTCCCACAAAAGCTTTCTTTTTATGTGTATTATCAAAAAAGTAAAAATTGTATAATTACAATTTATCTTAAATATAGTATCGATGCCTAATTGAAATAATGTAAGCCATCAGCTTTCAAAGCTAAGAATCTGTTTTCAGCTCTTGATCATAACAATCATATTGACAGAGATGTGATTGTAAACACAGATGGAACAAAAAGGTAATAAACTTTATTCTTGTTTGTTAACGTAATAATTCATTTTTGTTAAAATATTAATGCTTTACCTGAAAGTTGATAAACCATCTGTTTGTGGTACATTTTAATCTTTTACAGAAGAAATTTTTTAAAATAAATTTCATAAACCAATTTTGGTTAGAATTAGTCTAATGTAATTAGAAAATTCTGTAAAGGATCTAAACATTTTTATGATATATGGGTAAGATACAGATTTGCTAATTTGATATTTTCATCTGTAGCAAAATGATTTGTTACATGTAATTGTATACAGTTTTTATTTGGACTTTTGAGAATTAAAACAAATATAAAATGACATTGTCAGTGAAATGTTTGCATTTTCTTGTTATATACCAAAGGTCATTCAACAAAAAAGTGAGAGATGGTCTGCAAACCCAAAGAAAGCTGATCAACAGTACCTGTATATTCCGGAAAATAATTATGAAAATATTGAAAATGATGTTAGATGACAGAATTGGCATAAACCAGACAGTTGTTTTGGACATAAATGATCCTAGGTGAATATCTGATGTACTTGCTCCAATACCACCACCACCTACAGAAGAGAATGTTTCAAAGCAGAAATCTCATTTTAAGTTAAAATGATTTAGGCCTTTTAGTCAGGTAACACCTATTGATATCACATTGTTATGGAGAGACTATGCTAGTGATTGTATGGTAGGAAATGATCCCTACCATGGACCCATATAGGCTTTGACTAAGTCTTTCTTGAAGTGCCTAGCATGAGCCAAAGTCCAGCATCTGTTTGAATTCCAAGTAGCAGTTTATCTTCAGACCACTGTTGATTATGTTCTTAAAGCTTTTAAAAACATGTCTTTGAACAAAAAGATGTAAGACCTTTTCTAACTTTTCATACCCATTGCATTGCATTTATGCTTGTCTTATATGTATGTTTAGATTGAGGTAAATGCAGTGTATTTTGGCCATATGATGTATAAAAAAAGCAAAGCTGAGACTATACATTGTAAATCATTTAATCTAATAGGAGTAACAATATTAAAATCATGTAATTCCAAGTCGGTATTATTGCATAATAAAGTACCTTTTAATAATCTTATTTTCTAAATTTTTTGCAGTCAGAAAGATTTCTGACATACTTTAAAGACGAAAATTGTACATTGGAGCAAATGACTTCAATCCATACTCTTCATCTTGATTTCATTGCTCACACTAATCATTAACGTACCTATCAATAGACAGCACACTGAAGCATTAAAATTGATATGTAACTAAACTGGACCCTTTCTTCCAACAAAACCCATCAAAGAACATGTGTTGTGACATGTGAGTGCATCTTAATTTAGCTACACACTTTTCTTTACAAACATCCAGTATTAGTACTGCATATTTATGGTTTTATTATTTGCCTAAATACTGATAGATACGATATGCATTGCTTAAAAGAGTGTTTGCTTCACTACTATATATATATATATATATATATATATATATATATATATATATATATATATATATGTGTGTGTGTGTGTGTGTGTGTGTGTGTGTGTGTGTTTTCATGAAAATGAATTACATCAGAAAACAGATTAGAGCTTAACAACATTGTTTCAAATTCCACAACACAGTATTGTCCCATATTTCTGACTACATTATTAAATATTTAGGCTAAATCTTCTAACACAAAATATTTAGACTTTGTTTTGATTACATTATATATTTTGCTGAATTTATTTGCCCAATTTTTTAAGAATGCAATGTAATGAAGTGGTTTATCACAGATGCAGCGATGTCAGCCATTACAGGTTCACCTACAGTTTCAAACTTAAAATTATAAATAAAATAATGCTGTTAACTTCTGGGGTTTCTTTATTTAAAAAAATAAATAAATTAGCAATGATCTTCACCGATAATATTTGTTAAGAAATTACTATTTACATACTGGTGTTGACCGTTCCAGTGGCCTAGTGGTAAGAGCATCCACCTCAGATGCAATAGGATGGGGAGGCCTTGATCCCTGGCCAAGTCATATCAAAGACATACAAATTATATTAACAGCTGCCTCATTTGGTGCTCAGCATTAAGAGGTTAGTGTATGGACTGGTCGTCCTACTGTCAGGATAATATAACTGGGTGGGACGTCATGCTACATGTCTGCGGCATGATGGCTCAGTGCTAGTCATCACTATAAAATGCGACACTGCAAACATCATAGCAATATGACTGAAAAATTGTTCAAGATATTTTAAAAATCAAAATCACACACAGTTACAATTTTGAAACAGAATTTGGTGTATTTTCATCACTCTACAGTAGGCCCAATTTCATCAGCTCGAGCGGTGATATATTGCTGCAAACAGGATTAATGATCAGTTAGCAATTAAAGCACCACTGTGAATGTGTAAGAGTTTGTTTGTCTGTGTAGGCTAATTGGTATCTACAATGCATAAATACATTGTGCCTTGTGTTACAACACTGCCAGAACTTAATGTGTACATCAAGGAAGGTATAAAGTACAACCAGTCATTTTACGTCTGAAACATCAAGAGAGAAAAGTCTCTTGGCCTGGTAGCATGATCGCTGCATTAATGAATTTGCTATGTATATCTGAATCAGTTTTGCATTGTACTTCGCACATTATATATACTATATATATATATATATATATATATATATATATATATATATATATATATATATATATATATATATATATATATATATATATATATATATATATATATATATATAGAGATATATTGTAACGTGCTTAGCCTCGAATAAACAGTAACATAGAAAAAGTGAAAATAACAAGCTTGTAAAACCTTAATAAACAATTTATTGAGCACAAATATTTTCCACAAAATAAAAATAAACTTACGGTTTTAAGAATCAATTCCAAAATTAATCCAAAAAAAATTCAAAATATAATCCACTAGAGAAATTGCAAACTTCCTGGTAATACAATGTCCAAATAATTCCCAATTCGAATCTTAGTGAGCATCCAAGATGGAAGACAATGTCACATGATGAAATCAGTGCTGGTCTTGTGAAATTCAATTAGCACAATTATTTTCCAGATAAATAACAAAAGAAATCCTCTTGATCCAAACGAATTGAAATAATTTCCAATACAATGTAATTTAAAATAACTCAAAACGACACACAACTTAGTATTCTAACAGCCCAACTTGTACTAAATAGATCGCTCTAAAACATAATTTATATACTTGTTTTTTCGTAAACAAGGAAGGTGTCACATGATCTTCTAGAATCTTTTAGAAAAAAATTACGTTCACAAAATCTCGTACACACCGTATGACGCAACTAAAAATAGAAAGATGCTTATAACAAAGCTCCATAATGTCCTTGGAATCAACAAATCATTTTAAAAGTTTGTTCACAACTCTGAAGCCAGGTCAGAAATGAGGTCAACACATAGTGTTTTTCTTAGAGTACAGGTCATCCCACTTTCTATAATATCTTAAACTTAAATGTCAAATTTGAATCTGATATATATATATATATATATATATATATATATATATATATATATATATATATATATATATATATATATATATATATATATGTGTGTGTTTGTGTGTGTCTGTGTGTGTGTGTGTGTGTGAGAGAGAGAGAGAGAGAGAGAGTACCTTGCTACCCTAATTTTAAGAGAAATGCAATAGGACACATACATGGTGGTGGGGGTGGGCTAAATGTCAATATTTGTTTCTCTGGAGTAGTTTGTTTAGGTGATGTACTAAAGTTTGGCTTGAGTAAATGGTAATCACTTGTGTCAAAAGCATAGAAACCAAGCACAGGATACTAAAATATCAATGTAATTTCTATAGAACTGTCTAGTAAATTGGATGTCTGTAATCAATCTATAATAGTAATGGTAGACTAGGTTCTCGTATAAAAGGAGACAAAGAAAAAGGAATAACGGAGGCAGAAGTTAGATAGACTGGAGTGAATTCGACTACCAGTCCAGACAAAGGTCACACGGACGAGAAGGAACATAAGACAGGAGGAAAATCTATTACACTAATAAGATGATAAAATAGGCCATAACTTCGTCGATTTTTTAAAGACGAGTGATAGGATTTTAATTTGAATTTCATTTGAGAGATGACTGTTATTTATTGATATTAAATTGTTGTCTATTTGACTTTTACATTTTGTGTATTCATTAATTTACTGTCGGCACCACTGACTGGGGGCTCTGAGTATTTCATCTCTCTATCACTACTTCAATTCCTCACAAAAACAAGCCGTGGGTGGGGTGGGGTGGGTCTTTTCTAATAATTTAAATAATATTTGGAGCACCCAACCCAACCTAAATAACACGGAAAACCTCTATATATGCCATAATTATTCTTAGATGATATCCTTCAGTTTTGTATACCTGGCTGTACTCTTGAATTAAAGTTATGTCTGTACATGCACATTTGTACTTATACAAGTTTAGTACATTTCATAATATATAACATTTAGTTTTACAGTGTATGCAGTTGTGTAAGTCTGGGTAATCATATAAATGGTATAATTATTTCTATGGTAAATGAACACATTTTAAAAAATGGAAAATGTGATGCTTTTAATTGGTGTCAAGTATATTTTATTTAGTTGTAATAAGACGGCTGATGATGCAAATATGTGATATAAGCATTCAAGGTTGCTTTTGATTAACTAGTGTTTTAGTCTTAAATCCTTGTTATGTTTCCGGAGCCATTTTGCTTTACATGTAATTGAAATTAATGAGCAGTATCTGGATAGAATAGTATCCTAGTGTTTGCAGTTCTGTTGATATTTACAAGCCAATCTGTATTCATGAAACACTGCAGAAAGGTTTGCTTTCTCAACTCAATATGAATGTGCGTTATTTATCATTTAACTTAAAGTGTTACTGTATATGCACGATTAAAATCATGTTCACCAGTGTACATTTGTTCTTTACATCCTTTGCATCCCAAGACAATGCAAGTCAACTTCCATTCATCTTATGCTTTTAATAAATAGTCTCCTCACAGTTGCTTTCAAAACATAGCTATACATATAAGCATTCTTTAGTGGGTAGGTAGCTAAAAATGTTTAACAAACTTGTTCATGCAAAAGAAAAACTACATACTATAAAAGAAATGCTTTATACAACTTAAAATAAACAGAAGTTATATTATTTACACATCATATGATTGGATAGGTCACCCAAGTCTTCCTTCAGTAAAGCCATGGTATTGGCCAAAATTATTTATCCATTATACGCCATACACAACAACTTGGAATGACATGTCTGTTGCCAGTACTTAGGTATCCATTAATTCCATAAAAAACTGCCTATTAGCAGTATACTTTTTCTCCCGGTTGTAATCATTATCTTCTTCTGCTGCCAGGACATCTTGCTTATACCTCTGTGCAACAGGGAACACGACTTCATCTAAAACAACCAGGTGGAAGCCCTGCAGAAATTTTGTGCATTAAATGTTATGTGGCAAAATATTGATTTTTGTGTTATGCTATGAAGCACACGTGTAAATATACAAACAAATGCGCAAATCACATCGACTATCGGTTACGTGAGCGTGAGGTGGTAATGAAAATGCGCAAGAAAATCAAAAACTTTATTCTGAGCCTAAAAAGCGGCTTTAGCAAGACCTTTTAATAGCGGTTCTGATTACAATGATACAAATTATCATATATTTAGTTGGTTTATCTTACAACGTAACACAAACACGACAAGTGAACACTTTCAAGAATGGTCCCTAAAAGGAACCTCGTATTGTCAGGATTTTCCATCTTATTGACTTTTTTCCTACTTCTTGTAATATATCATATATAATGAGAAATCTATCAGCAATGCATATATAGTGGGTGACTATAAAGAACTAAGGAGAAGGACAGATGAAGAAATACGAAAAATAAGGCAATAATTACACCAAAAGAGAAACAAATGCTTACCTCGACTTCCATAATTGTTGACGCGCGTCAAATGACACTTCGACTTCGAAGAATATCGGTAAATTCTGTTTCTGCATAATTAAATAGCAATCCCTTCAGAAAATCGTTATATTTGCATTGATTAAACTTACAGTTGTACAGTTTTTGAAACTGAATGACCTGTAATTACTCATTA
>JARLTB010000168.1:7500-25000 GCA_030141615.1 Unio pictorum | reverse complement strand
AAACTATCGACAACCATCTACACAAACAAATACTAGCATTTACCAACACTAAACAGATTATATAAATACATTATGTATAATTTAATAAAACTTGAAACGAAATTTGACCAATACAAGGCCAGTCCAAACTGAAAACACGAAGAGTAACGTACAACACAATAGCATTCATTGGACACAAAATATTCACTGGACTGGATTATTTATTTAAATAACTCTATGACCAGACAGAGTTGAGGAGTAGCGGTACACTAGTTATGGATGTGTAAAAACCCTATATCAAAATTGTTGAAAAATGAAATTCTAATAAACTAAAAACAAACATACATATTATGAGGAAAACAGAGAAACATAACATTTATTAACTTTCGATACTAGGGAGTCCATCAAATGATGTTAATCTGAGACGGACTACACCAATAAAATGTTGTACACAGTACCGCTTTTAGCTGGTCAACACAACACAGTGAATATGTTTGCGCTGAAATTCCGTATCGCAACAAAACATTATAGTGTTGATTTAGTTTTGTTAAAAGAAGATTACTGGATTTATAAATACACACATTTACTATAATGTATTTGTTTACTTATTTATTTTATTTGGAACGATAGCTTATACAGAAGACGTAAACAAATCTCATTTTGAGTCGGACTTGCATCACATGTATACCGGCTAACGATGCTGTGGTTGGGTAAAGTTCTGTCAGTTAGGGAGACCGGTTTATGTCTACATTCTTCTGTGACCAAAGGTGATTCTTTTTGCTTCGGTAAGTTTACATTTAAACAAAGCTTGTATGTAACGTGGAGTCCATTCTAGACACACACCGACCATACTCATTTTGAGTCGGACTTGCATCACATGTATACTGGGTAATGATGCTGTGGATGGGTACTGTTCCTTCAGTTGGGGATACCGGTTTCTGTCTAAATTCCATTCTTCTGTGGTCAGAGTTGTTGTTACTTCAGTAAGTTAACATTTAAACCAAGCTTGAATATAGCGTAGAGTCCATGCTAGACACAAACTGACCATCCATCCCCACCTCGTTATCATCTAAACTTTACCGGTAGTTTTACTTGTTATTGTTCTTTTCTTTGGATGTTGCCATTTTTCATGTTATTATTTGTTATACAGGATATAATAAATCCCTCAGGGGGTAACTTGGCAATATTGAAACAGACGAGACCAATTTTCCAATTGCATGTCGCGAGTCGATTCAAAATATGGCGGCAAAAGTGTTTACCGAAAACAAAATATTTCAGAAGGCGGGGATAAAAAAGCTTTCCAACGATAGCAGTCAATCAGTAAATAGAACACTGCTAATAAGTTCATGCGCTTTTTTCACCAATCATACGCATATAAAGTGCTATGTTCACATGTTTAATATCAAAAACTGCAAACCCTGTAGGCACAGTGTACCAATTATTTTTATAATGATACGTATGGATCGTTACTTTCGATATTAAGACTATATGGTCTGTAACAGAAAGGAGCGAAAATCGACGCGTTTTATAAAATTCAACAAGTCATTTAATTTCCAAGAATGCGAAGAGAAATATTTTGGAAAAATAACTTACGTCCTTTTGAAATAAATAGCAAATATTCCTAAAAGTTATAGTAGATGTCCAAAATGTAAAAAGATCCTATTGCACTGGTGATGTTCCAAATAAACGATAATGTTGAATGTGTTGACATGCCTGTATTCTCGACTGCGCTAATGTGACAATGGCCTGGATTGTGGCAATGTGCTAGCATTAAAAAGTTAGAATTTAGGCCAGTCTCCTTTCTGAAAGCATCTAAGTTTGTCAACAAGTTTAGGAATATCCGACTTTCAGATCGAAGTCATTATTGTATGTATGTATATGCGTACGCACGGACGCATGTACGTGCGTACGTACGTACGCACGCATACATGCATGCATGTATGTATGTGTTGGGGGGTGCGTGCGTGCGTGTATGTATGCATGTATGTATGTATGTATGTATGTATGTATCTATGTATGTATGCATTTATGTAAATATGTATCTATGTATGTATCTATCTATGTGTTTATGTATGTGTTTATGTGTGTATGTATTGTGTGTATATTTGTTTTAAAATATATTATTATTAACTTAAATCTTTGTTTGTTAGTCTTACATATTTTTCATCTTGGATGCTATTGTAATTTAAATGTGTTCACTAGAGATGATGTTCTTTCAGAAAATATGTTGACCTGAATTATTCTTTATTAAACAAGTAATGCTGATCTAGCAACAGAGAAGATGAGCCCACCTAATCTAAAGGCGTTCTTTGCTAAATTAACGAAACGAAAAAAATATTACCTCAAAAACGCAAACAACAGCTTCTAAACGATCGAAAGTTTCTCTAAATAGGTTAGTTAGTTATGTTACTGTTTTTTTTATCATGGTTTCTTTTTTATTATTATGCGCGCGATGTTTACCACATGGACACTTATTCGAGGTCACACCCTCTTTGCTGCCCTGGTTTTAATCAAATTTTTTATCAAGACCGATTTGATAGCTTGATCTTGGATCATGTACATTTATTGTTATAGATCCGTTTGGGATTGACTGAACTAAATAAATTTCTTAATATATTATAATCCATATCGCCGGTACACCAGGTTTGATGAATGTCTAAGTGTATGGGTATCAATCACATTAAACACAGCAAGAATTGTACAGTTATCCCTGGTCACTTTTCGTATTTCTGTGTACTGCTGGTTACATAAATAACATCAGTGTTTTATGCCTACCTCGGGAAAATATCCGAGCAGAATTGGAATATATATCTAGGATCATATCATCAAACACTACTGAATTAAAACGATTACGATCAATATCATCTACAGATATCGGTTCATTAATATCAGTGATAAACTCGATAACATCATTATCATCTTCTCTGCGTTTTCATTAAAATATTTAAGTTCCAGGTAGCATATTTGATCACCTACATAGGTAGCAACTAAATACAACTTGTCCCATTTTAAAAACCTCCTTATTAAATTAAGTAATTGTGTCTTTCTCCTTGCATATGGACCTATGATAATCATTCTGAAATAAGTTGGTAGCGCTGCATGGTGTTGAACAGATTTTCGTTTTCTTGTTGCCAACAAATCAATTACATCCATGATGTATACTAAATAATACGGATCAATATTGTGTTAAATACAGGGTGCGGAACACCACGCATGAATTAACAGCTAGATATGATAGACCACCACTTACTCGTAGATGTGAACAACCTGGTACAACCCAATTTTAATTTGTCGCCATGACACAGTCATGTGACAAATCAAATTTTAAATGCAAAACGAGGAAGTGATATTGCAGCATAATAATCGACATTACCGGGGATTCCATGGGCCAAATAACTAAGAGAAAAAACATCTTTAAGGGTATAACTACTGCGGCCCTGGGACCAGACTTTATATCCTACTTGATACTCAAGATCAGGGGTGCGCAACCTTTGGGCTATTGCCGGCCGCATAAAAAAAAATTACTTTTGCAACGGCCGCCAAAAAATTTTCCCTGAAAAACGAAACGGTCACTATCAAAATTTACCTCTCGTAATAGTCAACGCGAGATAATAATGACATAATCATAATGTATTGTAGGCAAACATAGTGCTTAATTACAAACAAAAACATTTCCATCGATATTCTCTTATATTTCTACTTTATTGAACATTGTCATGTAAACCTAACATCATGTCACACACGTACAGCATGAGTATATTTTTAAGTGGCATTAGTACACTGAGAACACAATAATTGAATAAGTGATAAGCTGCTTCACTAACACTGTCCATGTAACTTAGCAGTCCAGAGTCCAGAAATTAGTGGCTGCCTTGCTCTTGGATGTTTGCCGAGAGTCGCGCAAAGTCCGGGCACTCGCTGGAGATCATCAGTCGTATTCCTGACGCCAGATTGGTGTCCACTAGTCGGGTTCGATATTTGTTCTTGAGATATTTCATTCGTGAAAATGACGCTTCGCACATGTAAGTGCTTCCAAACAGCACTAGAGTGTTTCTTGCTATTTCGCGAAGCTTGGGATACTCCACAGCTACTTTCCATGTCTCCAGTAGATCGTTTTTGTCCTCGAATTTCTTCACAAGCTGCGCGTTATTTTTTAGTTCGATCAGTTCCATTTGGACATCCAACGGCGCACTCTCTGTCTCAACCAAATGTGGAGAAGCAACGAGTCTCATATTTTCTGAGATCTTGTCGAAATCCTGAAAACGTTCTGCGAATTCCAGCAACAGCGCTTCGAGGACGCCTGAAAAGGACGTAGCCGGAATTTCATCTTTTCTTATTTCATGGCTCTCGATTAGAGCGGTGAGTTGCGGGAAATGATAGAGATTGAGCTGTTGGATATGACTTTGTAGCAGACGACATTTGTCACAGAAATCCTGTACTCTTCTGTGCATGAGGCAAACTGTTGTTCCTTTGCCTTGCAGAGACTCGTTGAGGCAGTTGATATAAATTAACAAATCTACAAGGAAGGCTAGAGATGTTAAGAAGGCCTGGTTCTGCAGTGGGCAGTCCTTGTTTTTCGTGGCATAAAATTCCAGTATTTCTTTTCGTAGCAGCAGAACACGGCGCGATGTTTCTCCCTGAGACAACCAACGAACGCTGGTGTGGTACAGAATATCTTCAGCCGACGAATCATTTGTGTGAAGAATTTGTATGAATTGGCGGTGATGAAGAGCATTCGCGCGAATGAAAAGGATAATGCGATTCACATCCTTCAGAATGTTATCCAAATCAACAGATTTAGAACACAGCGCCTCCTGGTGAATAATGCAGTGCAGATTTATGAGCTGGTCATTACCGTGATCCTTCAACACATAATCGGAAAATCTAGCCACTAAGCCATTTTGCTTACCAACCATGGCAGGCGCGCCGTCTGTACAGATGCCTCGCAGGTTCTTCAGATCAACGTGCGAGTCGATGCAAGCTTTTTTAACTGCCAAAAATATGTATTCTCCTCGAGTTTGAGTAACGAGTGTCTCCATGGAGAGCAGATCCTCGCACAATTCAAATGTTGGGGATAGGGAGCGAATGAATATGAGTAGCTGCGCTGAATCTGAAATGTCCGTAGATTCATCAACAGCCAGTGCAAACAGGCTGTCCTCCTTGTTAATCTTTGCCTGCATGGAGAGCTTCAGCTGCTCGGCAATATTACTTTGACGGCGTTGCACGGTATCGCGCGACAGAGGAAAATAAGAATAATCCGTTTCCTTACCCGGATGAATGCACTTAACAACATCCATGATACAACTTTTCACGAGTTCCCCATCGGAATAAGGCTTTCCAGCGACACCGAGACGATAGGCCACTCGATAGGAAGCTTCACTGCGCTTATTCGTAGTCTTAACAAAAGCAGACATGACCGAGGTCTGTTGTCGAACATTCCTCTTTAGATTTTCCACGCAGATCTTCCTTGAATCACCTTGTAACTGTGCATAGTTGTGTGATGCGTGTCGGCGAAAATGTTGCTTGGCATTGTCCCCTTTGACAGTTTTCACAACATCGCCGCAGATTAGACACTGCATGAAATGGTTCTCTGTCTCTGCCATAAAGAAATCTAACTCCCATTTTACATTAAAGCTCCGCTTCTCTTCTTCCAATGTTCTTTTCCTTTTTATCGACATGATGAGTACTAAGGCGGCACGGATAATATTATACGGTAACTAAGCGTACAAGCTGTATAACTATGATACAATTAATCGTTTTCATTAAACGCTTTTTCGCTGTTATGTTTATTCACTGCTATGTCGAGAATCTGTCTGGATTTCTGGTGCAGCTGCCAGCTAAAAGTGATACTTGTACACAGGCCTCTGGGTATTTGCGTGTACTGTAGCAGCTACTGAAGTTGACCGACGGGTTACAGAGAGCAAGCACGATACAGCGAATGTGCGCATCACACGGTTTCGGCGCGCTTCAATATTAGGCTGCTAAACTTCATGGTATGCCCTCATTAGCTACAACTGCAGCCTAACACCAGCGCGGCAAGAGCTATTTCAATGTCTATGAGCGCTAAACACTGCAGCTAACGCTACAGCTGCCGGAGTCGTAATTTCTTTCGCAATAACAAGTGCTTAAGAGTGTAAATGAATATTCGATATTTCGTTTACAACTTTACATAATATATTGCCAAATTGCAAATATTTGACGGCCGCAGGTTATTATAATTTAAACCGATTTCCACGGCCGCACATTTTCGTGCCCACGGCCGCATGCGGCCGTACGGCCGTAGGTTGCGCACCCCTGCTCAAGATCACCCAAGATCAGGTGAATATCCGATAAATGAAACTAAGCGAGCTTGACACGCTCATGATGTGTCTAACAAACGTAAAAGTTGATGCACGCGTTAAATTACATAAAAAATAAATCTTTCAAGGAAACATTATCAAACTGGTTAGAAAGATCTGCACCGAAAGGTCAACTTGTATTAGTGGTTGGTAAATAATACGATGGAATCCATATATTATAGTCCATGAGAATACTTGAGAGGCAGAGCAGCGATTAGTATACTCGCCGAAGCTGCTAATATTACCCATGTGTTTGTTGAAAATTGGTTATCACGATAGGCAGTTTGGCAAATTTATCTAATACCGCCTAAAAGAATCGACTATGCGAATTTTAATAGCAGTGTTCATACGAAAGTTTATCAGGGTGATATTTTTTTTTTTACCACATAATACTATCAAAATAAGAAGACGTCAAATGATATAACTCTTTAACTGTATGTGATGTTGCAAGAAGATACTAAGTAGCAGAGCCATTTTCAACAGAACAGCAGCAGAAGTAGCTTCTGCGTTTAAACGAATGTATCAGCGAGGTGGTGTAGTATCATCGCTGATGAAAACATAATGTCACATTCGGACGAAGACATATTGCAATTCATCGAGATCAAGCAATTGTTGAACGATTTACTAGAACAATTTCTGAGCGGTTATGTTGATATCAATATGCAAAGAAATGATTCATTATAATCTCATGAATGGGTTCCACGATCACTAATCAAAATAACTGCATTAAATGATAAAAATATTCGCAAAAACAACATGAAACCTATTGACGCGGTCTCCAAAAATATATATCCGTGCAACAACATGCTTTTTCGAAACAACAGTATTAGATTATGCTACCTTCAGATATTTATTTGAACCGGATGAACTTGATGGTGGTAAAAAAAGAGCGACTAATGATATCTCGATTAAGATGTCTAGCATGGTAAGATCCACAGGAAGACCCGCAAAATTTAATTAAATTCAACTGCTCATCAACGAGGATTTAAACCTGAACAATTACAAGTATACGCAATTATCACCACGATCACTTAACTAGCACCAGGGATGACAGCACCCCTACGTCGATTACACTCAAGACAGGTCAACATCGTATTTTCACGTGTATGACCACAACTAAAATCTTTTCTATTTACGGTAAATTGTCTTGGATATTTATCCGAATACTGCTATAGCATTATTGTGTCACAGGTAGAACAATGATTATTCCGTTGTTATTTCAGCATCATTATAAATTCAGCATCCATATCAAAGTCGAGATTAAATTTGTCTTACTATATCATCGTTAACATATTCGTTGTAATAACCCTCCGCAGATGAGTTATTCTTCTAACTCGTGATGCAGCGAGACAGACTAAGTTTGACCACTCGATACAATCATCAATAATCCAAATAACTGTATCAGAAAGAGTTAAAACCGGAGATGAGTTGATTGTGATTGCTTATCCTTTCGTCCATGGAGATAGGTCTTTAAATGCATCCTCGATAGAACTGATAGGAACTAGAATTATATCATTTAATACTAGATTATGTTTCTTCCGTGACTCTGTCAATGGTCCTGTTATATTGACTTCAATATTCTGTCGTTGTGTATCAGCTGGTTTATAACATAACGTTACAGTAAATAATGTAAACCTTTCCTTATGTATTTCATGTTGAAGTTTATCGCGAACTTTATTTTTACTTGTCACTATGAAATTGTTGGGTCTCCATGTATCCGAAAAATCAAATATGGAAGTTTCTTAAATTATGTCATGCATTATTTCGCACTAAATGCTTTTTGGTCGTAATCTGATTAATTTTTTAAGCTCTTAATTACTTTTGGATCAAGCACTGTGTGATCATCAGTTATTTCATAGTAATAACAAACTGTTTTAGTCAATCATGCGGAAACAATCCAACACATGGCGGTGGTTGATTGTGAACGCCACACATTATCATAGCTCTATTTATTAATAATATCCATTTAATAGACACTGTACATATTTCATCCCAAATTTTTATTTTACGTATATATTTCTCGCCCAATCATTCAGGAGTAAAAGCGTCACCTACGTACCGAAATAAACTGATAAGATCGCACTCCTCGTTGTTTAATTACTCTTGCTAGTCCACATCCAACTTGACCATTTAGATAAAAAAAAGTCTTTTATCTGGATACTGATTGGATGTAGACGGTACAGTCGATAAGTATGATATTTGATTATTCTTTTCTGATTTTATCAAGTAAGTATCCCTGATTTCAACATCTGCGAGTTCAGCATATTTATATAATAGTTCTTATTGTATTCTCCACGAACACCACAGTGAACCAGTACTTGTAAATTGAGTCACTAATTCTGTATATTTCTTTTCAATAAAATGTCAGTGAATCTATTTATCATCAATAACAAGTTTATAAAAACACGACCGATGAAAGACGATCTTACATGTATACGGAGGTGATATATCATCGATATAGCTAACAATTGTACGCAACCGAGTTCTATAAATCAAGTAAGCATATTCGCGACTAACAAATATATCACTCTTTGTTGCATCTGCGATTATAAAATCGTATTCAGCATCATATCGAATTAATCATGCATAATGTTGCTTATGACCATATTTACCACTTTGTGTGAGTTTATCAATTATTATTCTACCTAGGTCCTTTGCATCAAGTGGTAACCAAACTTCTGTCTGCGGGTGATACGATATAATTGCCTCACTTACATTCAGCGATATCAGTATCAATCATATATCGTAATAAATCTATTGTCACCCAGTATTTTTTTCAGAGAACTGCCGACGAATTCAAATATAGCAGATCGGATGGAGTTCCTTTGCAAACTCGAATGCTATTATACGAGTGAATCTGGTGTGATCAAATTCAGGTAGTAGTCCATTTTATCAATACTTTAGTCATTTTGTGACGGGGGTGCTCAAAGCGTTTTAAAATATCTATAACATTCTCCGTAACCTAGAAAAATTCCGGATAGACACGCGATCATATCCACAGAAATAACGACATTATGGTCATATTTAGCATTCACAACCCACCTTGCCCGTATTCACAGCAACTTAACTGTACATCTTCAAAAAGTTCAAATCGTGTTGACTTCCACGAATTCTTTTATTAGGCAAACTGAGCTGCAGCTGACGGAACTGTAAAACAATTGTTAGTAGTTGGTCAATATTCTATGTTGAAAATTAATCGCAAGATTTCCGTCGTTCCCTGGAGAGATTCTTTACGATTTGTTTCGCCGTTAGGACTTACAAATTGATTAAACATACATTTTAACTTGATACAAATAATTCCATCTAGTCGAGTAAGTTTATCATTGCTTTCAGAACTCTGAAATAACCTTGACACAGGATCATTTTTTTTTTACTTATTTCGTGAATAAAATCGAACATGTTTCTTTCAGAGTTCTCTGGATAAAATTGTACGGTTGAATCTCGAGTAAATATTGCTACTGCGTTAGTCCATGTATGCGCAATTTGATCAATGATATTCATTGGAGCTCCTCCTTTTTATAATGTTTAAAATCGTACAAAATCTCCCCTGTTATAGTTTTTATTACTATTGGCAATTTTCGTATTTTTTCTAAATCTTACACATAATTACTTGTACTTCCGTTATTTTTTCATTATTAATTCAGCCGAATCGTTTATTATTTTACGTCTTAGATCAGCTCACCCGCGCGCTTGAAAAATGTTCGATTACACGTTCTGCCTCACAATTTAGTATTGACGATTTGATTGGTTTAAGATTACCAACAACGGGATTTTCATTTAACGGAAAATCTCCATAAAAAAAACCGCGGTTACAGAATACGATCTTTCATAATACAGTTTGACAATACCAGTCAATATTTCTGGTAAGACAGTCGTTTCGTTATGAAGAACATGATCATATTTGTCATGAATGATAGAGTAACATGTCTATGCTAGTAAAGCAAATTTGACTCTCAAAATCTTCCGATTATCGAGATAATTAATGATATTTGCCGCTCGTGTGTCGTTCATTGTAGCGTCGACATCATCATGGAGTTTGAATGTTGACCATAGTGAGATGCGCCATCTTTGCTAAATTCCTTCATGGCATCGTGAATTTTATTAATAACATTTTTACCCTTCCGATCAGCCAGATGTTTTATTGGGAAGTCGGGAGATGTTCTTTCAAGATTAGATTTATATTTAGAAGGCTTGATTTTCGACAATCTCTCAAGCTCCTCCATGCTTTATTAAGACACGTTTAAATACAAAATATTGTATATATTATGACTCAAATAAAAAAACAGTGAAGGTGGTTGATGATATGGTTTTCAACATCTCGTTACAAATCCTGTGTAAATGACTTCTGACATCATTTACCGCATGTACGACAAGGCAGTCTAGGTCCGTAACCGTGCTTACAATGTGGTATGAGAGTTAGAGGAAAAACACCATTGTGTGTACAATGTGGCGGTTAAAGATACAGAGAACATAAAAGATATTACGACAAAAATAATATAGACAGTGAAAAAGCTATTAGATCCCCTGAAGATTACTTGTCTAGATTATCAAGTAACAATTTAAACAAAATGTGATTTAAACAAATATTGTTATTATATAAATTAGTCAAGAGTTTGTTAAGCATCCCACGATAAAGAATTATGAAGTGTTTTGTGATTGAAAACCTGCCGGTTGGAAAAAGCCAGTTGGTTTTGTCAATAATCATGGTTATCGAATGTATACTGATGGAAAGAAACATTATCTCTGTTATATTTTAATATTTGAGACTTATTTCGGAGAAATTATGGATGGTCTTGTGATCGATTACATTGACACAGATCCTACGAATAACTCGTTAAATAACCTGAAAGCTATTACACAAAGTGAGAATAATACACGAGGTGGGAGTGGCAAGTTTAAAACCGTTTGAAAATTCTTTATCGTGGGATGCTTGACAAATTCTTGAAAAATACTTTTCAAATATATAACTATAGAGACTGGTGAAGTAAAACAATTTAAATCGCCGAATGAAGCTGGCAAAAATTTTGATATATACATACGATCGATCCAACGTGTGCCATAAAGTGTATATAAACCCGCTTTTTCGAAACGATTTAAAAAAGATTCTCTTTGAATATATAAAAAGGTGACTACAGCCGGTATTATATCATGTTGATTATTGCCATTTTTGGTTACAGGATGTGTATTCTAGTTATTTTTTATTATAAATGTACATGTAACAAAATCCTCTGCCTCTAACCAATGAAAATTGAAGAACGATATTTACCCAAGCAGGAGGATAACTCTATTAGGAACGCGTATGTTCGTGTACGGGAGATAGCTCAATTAGGAATGCTTATAGTTTTGTAAGGGAAATAATTGCGTAATTATATAGAGTTATCTTATTCTGTTAGGTATGGTTGGATGTAAAATATTTTAATTTTATTAACGACACTTTTTAATGTTTGTTTGTCTTAAATCAGAAACATTATCCTTATTTTACTATTGAGGCTCCAGCCGTTATCCGCAACCTTAAGCAGTAAACCACTCTCTTCTGCCATGTCACCACATGGTGGATGCATTTTTGCACTCTCCCGGGGTTGATTTTGGGGGAGAGTGTATGAAATTGAAATGCATATACAACCTTCTGAATATTCTAAAAGCAATTGTTTCGTTTAGAACATTCGCTAGTTTGGCCCCATACCATAAGCAGTAGCATCGTGAGTTCTCAATCTCTAGTGATCACGGATGCCCCATATATCATTCAAAGACAGTGAAGACGTAAGAAAGGCTCTGTATAATGGATCTTTGGAAGGGACGCTCCATACATCATTAAAAAAAAAAATGTCGAGCCATAAGAGCAATGCCTCATTCAAAATTCAGAAAGAAAAAAAATCCCAGAATGTCGAGCCATAAGAAAGGCATTGTGTAACGGATCCTAGAAAACGATGTCCCATACAGAATTCCAAGAACGCCTGGACATAATATAGGCCTTGTGTGACGAATCATAGAGAAAGATGCCCCATACAGAATGTTTGTCATAAAATAGACATTGTGTGACGGATCCTTCGCGTGAGATAAAACCGCTCTACTACTGTGTTTTTTTTGTATTAATATATATATATATATATATATATATGTGTGTGTGTGTGTGTGTGTGTGCAATTATAATGAATTATGAAAACATTAAAGTATTAAAGATATTATATTTAAAAGATCAACGAATACATTTATCTGAGAAAGTAAAACCTGAAACAAATCTTTCTGATTTTAGTTACGTGCAAGAGCTTAAATCTGGGGATAGATATACTTTGCCATCAGAATATAAATATATTAAGGAAATCTAACAAGCTGTGTTTGCTGTATTAGAAGATCATAGAGAATTAAGGATAATGGTGCCTCTCTTTAAAGGCAGTAGAAAAAGTTGAATTAGAACTGTCAAACGAATTTGCCGCAAGAAAACTAGCAAAATACGTTAAAGACAACTAAAAAGGATTATAGAAGGTGAAAATAGTGCCCGTGCGTAGAAAGTGAAAATAGTAACCCTGTGTCGAAAGTGAGTGTTTGATCGTTGCTCTGAGTTTGTAAAGTGAGAATCTGTTTTATCACACCTATACATACATATATATATATATATATATATATATATATATATATATATATATATATATATATATATATATATATATATATATATATATATATGTATATATATGTATATGTATATATATGTATATATATATATGTATATATATATATATATATATATATATATATATATATATATATATATATATATATATATATATATAATTCCGAAAGTTTCGCCACCGTCCCGTCATCAGGTGAGAAATGTCTCGTCACCCTCATTGCAATAAATTTGAAATTCTATGTAACGAGCATTGATACGTGATATCATTGGTGTCAATGCTACCGGAATCATATTTCGATATTCTGGATGTGTTATAAGTTCCTTTTCGTTAGTAGAAAAATCACCTGGGGATGGTACTGGAGGTCCCTTATATTCGGGAGGAATGTCAGGTCATCCTAAATTGTTCTAACCGATCATTGATAAATATCCACGACATAATCCTGCGAATTTATCTCTATCGTTGATGATAATTTTCGTTCATGGACTGTTATAGCTATTTTTGATTATTTATCTGTAATAGATTTAACTCGATGCTGAAAGTCATCATTTATTAGTTAGATTAATAAGCACATTTTAGTCTTCCAATAATTACCCCATCGAGGGTGTGATCTGGTTTATTGTTATTTGCAAATACTAGTGAATTATGAGACTGTTGACCCCTGAATAAATTTGGACTGGATATTTGGCCAACTCTAGTATACTCTTAATTGAGCAAGGGTAATTTCAGCTGAAACTGAATACAATTATATCCACTACGATTATACGCCTGGGATATTGTTTTATTTGTACAGGGTATATGTCAAAGATATATTTTTAGTTAAGTTTGCAATTATGCAGAATTTTGCCAGAAATTAGCTCATTTTTCCCGCTTAAAATATCCTCAGAATACACACTCCTCAATACAACAAAATAATTAGATGAATCTAATTATGGTTTTAAAGGCGACTAGAATTTAGGAAGCAGACAACCTAGGTTCATAACAGAAGTTTACTTATCCTAACGATTCACGCGTCTAACCCCCCAAAACCATATCGTCAGATATGAAACGAACACTTTACTTACTCTGCCAATAAGACCGGAACAATCCTTCCAGTATACAGAAGCCCTCGGAATTCCACAGCTGTGATCTAATAGAGTAGCAATCAAAATGTTCCCTATCCGAGTTATCACGGGTTTGCAGGTCGAAGCTGGAGCGACTAAACATAGCATATATATATATATATATATATATATATATATATATATATATATATATATATATATATATATATATATATATATATATATATATATATTTGTATGAATGATATATCTTTTTTATATTGATATATTTTTGTATGTTTTCCAATTTTATTGTTTGTGTCATTTGTTTTTCTGTAGTGTAGTCATATCATTATAGATGGTGTAAAGCGCTTAGAGCTTCTAAAGATTAGGCGCTATACAAAGTCCTCATTATCATTATTATTATTATTATTATTATTATTATTATTATTATTATTATTATTATAAAATCTCCATAAAAAAAACCGCGGTTACAGAATACGATCTTTCATAATACAGTTTGACAATACCAGTCAATATTTCTGGTAAGACAGTCGTTTCGTTATGAAGAACATGATCATATTTGTCATGAATGATAGAGTAACATGTCTATGCTAGTAAAGCAAATTTGACTCTCAAAATCTTCCGATTATCGAGATAATTAATGATATTTGCCGCTCGTGTGTCGTTCATTGTAGCGTCGACACCATCATGGAGTTTGAATGTTGACCATAGTGAGATGCGCCATCTTTGCTAAATTCCTTCATGGCATCGTGAATTTTATTAATAACATTTTTACCCTTCCGATCAGCCAGATGTTTTATTGGGAAGTCGGGAGATGTTCTTTCAAGATTAGATTTATATTTAGAAGGCTTGATTTTCGACAATCTCTCAAGCTCCTCCATGCTTTATTAAGACACGTTTAAATACAAAATATTGTATATATTATGACTCAAATAAAAAAACAGTGAAGGTGGTTGATGATATGGTTTTCAACATCTCGTTACAAATCCTGTGTAAATGACTTCTGACATCATTTACCGCATGTACGACAAGGCAGTCTAGGTCCGTAACCGTGCTTACAATGTGGTATGAGAGTTAGAGGAAAAACACCATTGTGTGTACAATGTGGCGGTTAAAGATACAGAGAACATAAAAGATATTACGACAAAAATAATATAGACAGTGAAAAAGCTATTAGATCCCCTGAAGATTACTTGTCTAGATTATCAAGTAACAATTTAAACAAAATGTGATTTAAACAAATATTGTTATTATATAAATTAGTCAAGAGTTTGTTAAGCATCCCACGATAAAGAATTATGAAGTGTTTTGTGATTGAAAACCTGCCGGTTGGAAAAAGCCAGTTGGTTTTGTCAATAATCATGGTTATCGAATGTATACTGATGGAAAGAAACATTATCTCTGTTATATTTTAATATTTGAGACTTATTTCGGAGAAATTATGGATGGTCTTGTGATCGATTACATTGACACAGATCCTACGAATAACTCGTTAAATAACCTGAAAGCTATTACACAAAGTGAGAATAATACACGAGGTGGGAGTGGCAAGTTTAAAACCGTTTGAAAATTCTTTATCGTGGGATGCTTGACAAATTCTTGAAAAATACTTTTCAAATATATAACTATAGAGACTGGTGAAGTAAAACAATTTAAATCGCCGAATGAAGCTGGCAAATATTTTGATATATACATACGATCGATCCAACGTGTGCCATAAAGTGTATATAAACCCGCTTTTTCGAAACGATTTAAAAAAGATTCTCTTTGAATATATAAAAAGGTGACTACAGCCGGTATTATATCATGTTGATTATTGCCATTTTTGGTTACAGGATGTGTATTCTAGTTATTTTTTATTATAAATGTACATGTAACAAAATCCTCTGCCTCTAACCAATGAAAATTGAAGAACGATATTTACCCAAGCAGGAGGATAACTCTATTAGGAACGCGTATGTTCGTGTACGGGAGATAGCTCAATTAGGAATGCTTATAGTTTTGTAAGGGAAATAATTGCGTAATTATATAGAGTTATCTTATTCTGTTAGGTATGGTTGGATGTAAAATATTTTAATTTTATTAACGACACTTTTTAATGTTTGTTTGTCTTAAATCAGAAACATTATCCTTATTTTACTATTGAGGCTCCAGCCGTTATCCGCAACCTTAAGCAGTAAACCACTCTCTTCTGCCATGTCACCACATGGTGGATGCATTTTTGCACTCTCCCGGGGTTGATTTTGGGGGAGAGTGTATGAAATTGAAATGCATATACAACCTTCTGAATATTCTAAAAGCAATTGTTTCGTTTAGAACATTCGCTAGTTTGGCCCCATACCATAAGCAGTAGCATCGTGAGTTCTCAATCTCTAGTGATCACGGATGCCCCATATATCATTCAAAGACAGTGAAGACGTAAGAAAGGCTCTGTATAATGGATCTTTGGAAGGGACGCTCCATACATCATTAAAAAAAAAAATGTCGAGCCATAAGAGCAATGCCTCATTCAAAATTCAGAAAGAAAAAAAATCCCAGAATGTCGAGCCATAAGAAAGGCATTGTGTAACGGATCCTAGAAAACGATGTCCCATACAGAATTCCAAGAACGCCTGGACATAATATAGGCCTTGTGTGACGAATCATAGAGAAAGATGCCCCATACAGAATGTTTGTCATAAAATAGACATTGTGTGACGGATCCTTCGCGTGAGATAAAACCGCTCTACTACTGTGTTTTTTTTGTATTAATATATATATATATATATATATATATATATATATATATATATATATATATATATATATATATATATATATATATATATGTGTGTGTGTGTGTGTGTGTGTGTGCAATTATAATGAATTATGAAAACATTAAAGTATTAAAGATATTATATTTAAAAGATCAACGAATACATTTATCTGAGAAAGTAAAACCTGAAACAAATCTTTCTGATTTTAGTTACGTGCAAGAGCTTAAATCTGGGGATAGATATACTTTGCCATCAGAATATAAATATATTAAGGAAATCTAACAAGCTGTGTTTGCTGTATTAGAAGATCATAGAGAATTAAGGATAATGGTGCCTCTCTTTAAAGGCAGTAGAAAAAGTTGAATTAGAACTGTCAAACGAATTTGCCGCAAGAAAACTAGCAAAATACGTTAAAGACAACTAAAAAGGATTATAGAAGGTGAAAATAGTGCCCGTGCGTAGAAAGTGAAAATAGTAACCCTGTGTCGAAAGTGAGTGTTTGATCGTTGCTCTGAGTTTGTAAAGTGAGAATCTGTTTTATCACACCTATACATACATATATATATATATATATATATATATATATATATATATATATATATATATATATATATATATATATATATATGTATATATATGGTATATATATATATATGTATATATATATATGTATATATATATATATATATATATATATATATATATATATATATAATATATATATATATATA